>OX419346.1:5113494-5133494 GCA_948470475.1 Galaxea fascicularis
GGGGTCTGACGACGATCTTGCAGTTCCAACCTACGCCTTGAAAGATGATAATGTCACAATCTTCAGCGTTGGTATCGATCGATATATACGTGGTCAACTCAATGAAATGGCTTCAGATCCTGATTCTGAGCACGTGTTTACCATTGACTTTTATGATGGTCTTGGGCCTCTTATGCCCGCATTAAAGGACGCTATTATTAGAGGTAGGTCCTTTGGCTATAGAAGTTTCTTTGAAGCGGCTACATCTTGGGCATATGGTACTATTCTGCGTCTAATCTGCAATTAAATAAAAACTACTAAAAGTAGCACTTTTGAGGTCTGCAAAATACTTCTGGGACAGGCTTTGAATGCCATTGCGTTATTCATTTTTACAAAGGTAGAATAAACCGTTGCCAGTTTTTACTTATTTTCCAAAGGCGCAAAAGGAAAATTGGAAAAAAGAAAAGGCGACCATAAAAGAGTCTTGAGTCAGCTAATGAAAAACCCCATACGGTGAACAACTGTGTCATGCGAAGTATAGTAACAGGTCAAGTGACTTCTACTGGACTCCGTTTTCTAGCTTACCCTACTAACTTCTTTCATTACATAACAGATGTTGACCCGTGTGCGTCCAACCCTTGTTCAAACGGTGGAAGTTGCAACAACATTCTGGGTGGAGGCTTCAAGTGTGCCTGTCCTGTTGAATGGACGGGACCACGCTGCGACACTAGTAAGATATATTATTGCAATTAGATTGGAAACTATTTTGAAAAGAACAACTGTGTGCAAAATTGCAGTTGAGAAACAAAAGAGTGCGAAACTGGGAGACGCCAAAGCCAAGTGTAGCGAACCAAACCAGGCTATCTTCCTTCA
This sequence comes from Galaxea fascicularis, assembly GCA_948470475.1. Taxonomy (NCBI): domain Eukaryota; kingdom Metazoa; phylum Cnidaria; class Anthozoa; order Scleractinia; family Euphylliidae; genus Galaxea; species Galaxea fascicularis. The sequence goes on from OX419346.1 coordinate 5,114,347, forward strand.
GCAAAACCCAAACTGAACGTCTTACATGACATTGGCCCCCAAACAACTAAGGGAACGATAAGCACTCTCTGATAAGAGAAAAAGTTTCTTTTTCCTGTCCTTAAAGGTACTGACACAAAGCTACATTCATTCAAAGGTTCTTTGATATATTTCAACGACTTTCTATGTTTAAGGACGTTCGCGTGAAAATTTTCCAACATTGATTTTTTTCTGAGACTTTTGCCACTGTAAGATGATGAGTTAGCTATGTCAGAAATGAAAAAAAAATGGGGGGGGGGGGGGTCACCGACTTCGTTTTTGAGAGAACATGCCCGGAAGAACACCTTAAATCTGAAAAAATCGGGCTTCGTCAGCGAATAATGCCACAGTGTCTGTCAACCCAAAATATTGCAATTACCTGAAGTGAAATGTTCTCTGTCTAGTATTGTTTAAGTTAATTTAGTCAACTGGTGAGGTTTCTTAAAGAACAAGTTCGTATTTAGCGACCATAGTTTCACGCGCCTTGCAGCCGCAAGATGTTAAGATTCGATCGATATCCCGTGGACAGAAATCTTGATTTTTTTTTTTAACTTCGCACACTGATTTTTTTTTCAGTTTTGGACAATATAGAGATATTTGTAAATCAGTAAAGTAGGGGTCACCGACCATTTAAGAGAGTAAACCGAAGGCGAAGGGAACGCAACAGCTACCATCCTTTTACTTGCTTAGCTTTCTTCCTCAGCGCACGTGCTCGATGGCTGACGTGCATGAACTTGCGACATGGATTTCATGCGCAGGTGGAATGCGCGTGAACAATTAGTGCGAACGTCCTTAAGGGACAGTGTCGCGAATAAGTATATATTTTTCAACGAAATGTTAGAAATATAGGTTCAAGCAATTTAGTCAATGATTTTTTCTCTGTTTACTTAATGTCGCGGCCATATACACGTAGAATATAAAATGAACAGAAAACATGTTTTTCTGCGTTTCTAGGAACCACTCCTTGCACACTCCCTCCCCACCCATGTAACAATAATGGCAACTGTACAGCAAACGTAACGGACGAAAGTACACGATGTGACTGCTTCAAAGGTTGGCGAGGAGCAAACTGTTCAGTAGGTTAGTGAAATGGTGCCTGTGGCATAGCATAAGCAGTAAGGCTTTTCGGGCTGAATTTCTTGGCATTGTGAATGCATACCTCTTACTACGGATCCTCGTTTTTTCCCGTTGATTTATGGCCCGCGCACTTCGCGCTTGGGTCATAACTGAACGGGAAAAAAACTCGTTCCGTCACTTACAGTACGGACCGAAAAAACGAGGTTAGTAAGATATTTATTATATCTCTGAGGTTAATCAGCCGCGCGGAAAAGGAAACTTTCAAATCTAAGCGGGCCGTACAGTAGAGTATGACCCACAAAATTGACCAATCACAGCGCGCGTACAAACTGAGAGATGTAATAAAGTGAAACTACTTGTACACGATGGAAAAAAAATGCTTTGCTTCAGATACTATATTAGTGGAACATTTTATTTTATGCAATGGACATGAGTTACGCACTACGTAGTGGAATCAATTTGTTCTTGAGCTAGTGCTCAGCAAAGGTAAATGTTATAAATAGGTCATTAGGCAAATAATAATTAATCGAAGGTTGGTTCTGTTAATTTTATGCTTGATATAATTTTCTCAACCCCTAGATATAAATGAATGTCTTCAGGAGCCATGTTTGAATGGTGGGAACTGTACAAATACCGACGGAAGCCACTTCTGCGAGTGCCCACTGTCATTCACCGGGGACAACTGTGAAATGCGTAAGTACAGTTGTGATGTAGACCACAGAGATTCGTGAGGGTTTAAATTGTGGATTTTGAGCGTTTGTATCACCAGTTCCATTCTGGTTGGCATTTACAGAGCCAAGACAGTAGTAACATACAGTTTAAACAGAGATACTATAATTAAAAATGAAACGCAGCGATACGAATAGAACCGTCACTGAAGGACGAGGTACTGAAGTCATTTTAAACGACACCACGTGATAATGACCTTGAGTATCACTTCAAGTATAAGCTAAGCTGTTTGGGAAAGGATGGGAAATCAGGTTGTAGATAATTATAGCTATTTAAACAACTAGGAAAGCCCACACGGGACAATCTGCAGGTATCGGCGATAGTTTTAGTGTACATAACTTGACATTAGTGTTCTTCCTTGAAAATTAGATTGTGATCACCATGCCATGAACCTTGGTTTCTTGGTGGATGGATCCGCTCTTGTGGATCTTTCTGGCAAAGGCAACTTCAATAAGTCTCTCGAGTTCGTCACCAACCTGATTGGTTCGTTCGATGTGTCTCAGAACGCCACACACCCTGGAATGATGGTTTTCTCCGAAGATCCGCATCTCGTTTTCAACTTTTCAAGGCACGGGAATGCGGTAGAAGCAATGGCTGCTGTTAGAATGGCTTTGTATCCAAATAGCGGGCGGAAAATTGGAAAGGCCTTGAATTTCGTCCGACGTAATTTGTTTTCCGAAACATCAAATCGAAGAAGCGTTTCTAACTATCTCATTTTCATCACTAATGGTGCCTCGTACGATTTTGTGAAAACGCCTGCATTTTTACTCCGAGAACAAAACGTTACGATTTTCAGCATTGGAATTGGAAACAATTACGACATTGAAGAACTTAAAGTTATTACTGGACATAATATGACAAGAGTGCACCAGACCAGTTACAAGGACTTGCCAGGACTACAAAAGACTTTGAAAAAAGAAATTTGCCGATGTAAGTTTCAACTGAATTATTGTACTTAGATAGCCTTTAACCTTGAGACTTACCACCAAATATATGAACTCATTCTGCCAGTTGAGAATGGTTTGATCATGGGCGCATTTCTTTATGGCGAGGCTTTAAATTTTGGTACTGATCAGTTATATTTTATTATAGCCAAAAGAAACGTTTTAAATGATGCTTTAAAACTTGATCACAAACGCAAGCAAGAAATTGCTGCAATTCGTAATGACATTTAGAGAACTCATAACAAGTGTGTCGTGCCCCTGAGATAAGCAGCAGAGGTGTAACATTCAAGTATAAGTTATTTGTTTCATTTTTGTATTTTTAGTGCAAGAACAAAGTGTATGCGACTCCTCCCCTTGTCAAAATGGCGGTACCTGTATCAACACGGGCGCAAATTTCCGATGCGTATGCCCTCGTGGATATTTTGGAGATCTGTGCCAACTGGGTAAGCAATCAAATGGCCCACGTACTGTGAAACGTAAACGTACAAACAAATGCCTATTGCAGGGCTATAAGTTAATGCCGGAGGTGGGGGATTTCACCTCGTATTTCGAGGTATACCCTCGGCTAATTTGATATAAAACTTGCACGATGACTTCATTAAACAGCAACGCGAATTCCCAGCTATATTTTTGTAAATCCCCACTTACTTACTTCAATAATTAGTTAAAGCCCTGCTATTGTGTTGCAAACGATGGCTAAACCGCAAACAGTAACGTCCATCGCGTTTGTGGTTAGTGATTTTCTTCTTACGGTTTCATAACGCGTCTCATTGACTGAACAACAACAAAAATTTCAGAATAATTCTTAGTTTTCACGGTTCTGTGAGTTGCGCAGTAACAAACTGAAAAAAATGCTTTCGCAGGATGTACTTTCGGAGAGTTGGGCCTTAAAATCCCAAATGAACGCCGAATCCCGGACAAATTCATGACGTCATCCAGTCAGAGAGATTCAAGCCACCAGGCTAACCGCGCAAGGGTTGGGATCGAGGTTATCGGTACTTTTGAGGATGGCTGGTGTTCCTCGGCAACAGACACTGCACCTTACATTCAGGTGTTCTTTGGTGAGTGCTTGTGAACTTATTTCAATTGTACTTTCTCCAAGATTGTGATAAGAGCATCAAAAATAGACGCAAAGCATAGACAAGCAAAGACTTATGATAAATGAAAATGTGTCCCCTTTTAGAACTCGCGTATTTCGCCACGTTAGGACTTTACTTGGCAGTGGCGTCATGATAATACAACTTTGATACGGCCATCTCATCCTAGGTTTAATTACCGCAGGCGACAAGTCTACGGCGCTAGTGGGGTCTCCTTCCTTGCAACACTCTGTCGTATAACTCCGGAACAATACTGGTAAAGACTTTGGGTCAGGCTTGAAAACTGAAGCGAGCCTTACGTTGGTCTTGTTTCTCCTAACAGCTTCTGGATCAAGTTCGATATTTCACTTTGCTCAAACTGAGATTTCTGCGTGTTATCGTGTCTTGTGATCTTCTTGTGCATATGAGTCTCTTATAAACACGGTGACACCCAAATTTACATATTTATTGTGTCGTAAATGTACAACATCTTTTCTTTTCTTTTGTTTCCCTTTCTTACGTAGAATATTTGGTGAACATCACTGAAATCGAAACTGAAGGCGTCGAAGACGGTACAACGGATTTGTGGATTGAAAGTTATTACGTTTCAATCAGCAACAACTCTGCGGAGACTTCTTTCGTTAACTATACTGAGAATGGAAAAACGAGAATAGTAAGTGAACTTCCCAGCAAGCTTTGCTTGCCAAATCTTTCCTGTACGTTTGTGCTGTTTATGTTTTGTTTAACCGCACGACAATTAACAAGACTTTGTGATACATCTTGCTTTTGGGTAAAGCCAGAATGTTCTATTCGTGGTTCTATTCATTCAACAAGAAAAATTAAAACAAACAAACAAAACTCTTATACACATGAAATACTCTCCCCAGTCACCTACTGAAAATATTAACCTTTGTTGTATTTTGCAGTTCCTAGCCAATACAAATATCTCGGCTACACATAACACTCTCCAAGGAACAAACGCTCATTTTGTTCGGATCCATCCAGTCAATCGGTCGGGAACATTCGCCTGCTTGAGATTAGCTTTGTTCGGATGCGACACCGGAGGTAACGTCTTTGTCGACACTCTTCACGCTAAAATGACGATAATTATGTCACCTTTCCAAATTAAATTAAAAGATGTATAGTGCCATTTACAACCCATCAGTGTTCTTATAGAATAAGCACATAATAGTGTTACATAGGTACACTAAGGATCTCGTGTTTTAGTTTAAACAAAGCTTACGTCATACTATATTTCATTGTCACTCCTTCTTTTGTTCTGTTAAAAGTCCAGTCTAGTATTAGATTAGTTTTGTCGCTAGAATATAAACAGATGCCTATGTGTCGCATTTCCCCATCTGATATTCTTTTGGCGTTACTTACGCGCGAGGTTGATTTGCGCTATGGTCCTCTATGGTATATCTCCTTCACTGAAATGGGAACTCCAGTATACAAGGGATATGAATATTCTGGTTCTATTTTATCTTTGTGAATAATGAATGTAAACCAGGGATTGGTTCACCTGAACTACACATATACAAAGCGGTGCAGTGGAGACTCTAAGGATAAATTTTGCCAAATTTACTTCCTAGGCTTTCATCTGATTAGGCTAAAATTACAGATTGTAACAAAGTGCCATCGACACTTTGCTAATGTGCAAGGATAACGCTACCAAACCGCTGGATGAAAATAATTTCTTTTTCCTTCCATCTTTCTGTTTGTCTCTGGCAGAGGATTTTTTGCCATTTCCCAGTACTCCTTTGGAAAGAATAGACAATGCACCACTCACCAAAGATCCTTTGTCCGATACACTTCTGGCAGGTACGTTTTATCTTGATTAGACAGGCACAGTAGACGAAAGCGCATTTTTTATTATCATTATCATTATCGTTACAATTATTATTATTATTATTATTATTATTATTATTATTACTACTACAGATTTTGTTACACAATATCACTGCAAAGGAGGATTGATATTTAATGGTATTGGTTTGAGCAGAACAAGGCCACTGGTGCCATTGTGTTTTGTTCTGTCATGTGGTAAAGCATGAAAAAAGAGTATTGTTGTTGACATCTGCTCCCTTGTTCATCACGGGGACAACATTCTTGCTAGCATGAGAAATCATTTCAAGTTGCCGGCGCATTTTCGGGACAAGACTTCGTCCTTAAACAGGGCCTTCTTCATGCATACCAGGATTAAAGCAGTCTTGTTCCCGGGGTCCTTGTTCCTCTTGCCCAACGGTCGGGGAACGAGTGACTCCGAAAAGTGATGATCTGGCAGTCAGAATATATCGGACTTCCGTGTCAATTTAGGATGCTTAGAGTTCAGTGGCACGATGGAGTTCACGTGGACTTTACCTCCAGTCGTTTAAATTGTTCAAAAAAATCCATCACTAATTGCACATTTAACGGATCCGTTTGAGAAGGTGTCAGCAAAAGCAAAGAGCGACTAGAAATCATGAACAAGTTACGAACTAGTTCTTCCGGGAACAAGCACACACCAATCCCTCAACTTGAATTAGTGGACTCACATTTTTCAGATATTCATTGGTAATAGATAAGATCCCTTTTAGGTGAATTTTACTGACATTTTCTTCTTATTTTCCGTGATAGTGTTGCCAGTGGCAGTGTTTGTTTTTCTTCTCCTGGGGTCACTGATGTTTCTTCTGCTGCCTCTTTCGTAAGTAACCAATCATCTAACATGATTTGGATCAACAGAATTGTGAAAAAACAAATAAACGAAAAAAGAGAAACTGTTGGTCTCCAGCAAGATACACGAATAAATGCACGCTTAACTCACTTTGTTTGGCTATTTATTGTGATGAGAAAATGAGAATCAGCGTTTTCCATCAAAGTACATGTTTTGACCACTTAAATACAGGTTGCTTAAATTACTGTTAGCGCATAATGAAGAACTGAAGTGCCTGCTGGTGAAAATTGTAACGAGAAAGGTACAACATTGGGTTACCTGTGATCTGGCGACACCTTTGACAACCTTTGCTTATGCGGAAACTTTCAGATCTCCGTCGCCGCTCGGGCAGCCCGTGCCACGCAACACTGTTCAATTGAACCAAGATTCACCGTCAAATGGCTTCATTCCCATGGTTCCCATGTTTGAAGTTCAGTCGGTGACCGTGTCACTGGGTCCAGAGGTTAAGGACGTTAAGGTCGAGGAAGTGAATACACCAGCGGATGATGCCTTCTTCTCTAATGATAACAAGGTAATTGTAGCCAATTTAATTAGATCTGTAAGGTACGTCGTTTGGGTGGGACGCAAAAGAGGAATAGGGTGTGGCTATGTCATGAGCACGAAGGGGAACCTGTTTGGTTTTAGAAAATAAGTCAGCTTTGACTGACGACTGAAAATTGAAACTATAAAATTATTCCCGTTGTAAGGGTAACAGAGGTGTATTTTGACCTTTTAGCTTACCAAGTGGAAAGTCCATAAGGTGAATAAAACTTATGTAGGAATGCGAAATAAGACAGATTTCTCATTTGATCATGAGCTTGATTGGTAACTGGTACCTATCTTCTGCATTTTCTATGCACTGCAGCACTCAACATGGCTATTTTGGCATCCACCAATCGTATTAAAGATATTAGCTGTGGACCCGCAATCCATGGGTAGCAAACTTTTTTTAAGCAATCGGAACTCAAACTAAAGCCAAGTTTGTCTTACTTGGTGACCGTGATACTATGAACGCGCATTAAGCATACGTTTTGGTTGCTCAACACAATCCTATTAAATGTTTCTAAATGTGTCTTCATTTATATCAATTTTTTGCAGATTTTCAGCTTTGACCGCGAAGTCAAAGCGTCTCGTGAAAGCAACATCTACGAAGCGTTGGAGTAGAAGCAACACAAGTTATTGTAGCGCTAGAGTACACCAGAAACTGCTATAAACTGTAATGTTATTTGCATAGTCCTTTTTTGACGCAAAGAATGACAAGACAGCTTGCATGATATGGTGGAGGCAGTGCCTTTAGGGACCGGTCATTATTTAGCGGAAGGGGGTGGGGGAGGCTACTATATTTGGGAGGAGGGTCATTACCTTTTTAGCCTCATTTTTTTTTAGGGGAGGGGGCATTTTAAAAAATGCCTTTTAGAGGAGGTCACAGTTTATTTAAATGGAGTAAGGGGGAAAGGTCTTCTTTGCCAAACTTTTTTCTTAGTTTAGCAGCCCCCCCCCCCCCCGCACTAAATAATGACCAGACCCTTAGTTACGTTATTTGTAATACAGTTGAAGTTCACTTAGAGAGGTGCTAAATTTATGAGGGGTACCTAATTCAAAAACATAATTTGGAGTACGAGACGCTAGGTGCATGAAAACGAAACGATTTCGCGTACAGGCTCAGAGGCTGGAATCATCTCGTCCAACAAACATCTTAATAAGAGGAACTATGGGGATTCCATCCGTGAACAGCCCAAACTCTACACATCGCCAACAGAGTACAAAAGACGTTGTTGCTAAGGCTTTTAATAAAAACGCGCATTTTATTCACAAAATTAATTAAATTGTCGCCGTAAAACGACGACCTAAGTCCTATTCTATACATGAAGTGGGTTGAAAACACGCAACAAGGTTGATTTTATTTGTAATGAACTTAAATTTTGAGCAAGATTTGTTGTTATAGACAATTTTAAGCCCAACCAACCTTTAAAAACTAATTGTTTGAAAACGAATGATAACGTAAATTAAAGAAAACTTACTATTGTGCATCTTTTGGTTTATTACCCATTCCCAAGTCCTAATCTTTGTTTTTATTTATTTTTTATTTTTTTTTAGATTTTTCTCGACCTATATGCATTTTTTCTTCAACAGGCCATTTATAAATGTAATTAACTCTGGCTCACTTTTAGTGTACTTGACTTGACAGAGCATAGTTACCTACTACAACCTATGTAAAGTCGACCCGCAAATCAAATCTTAAATTAGTTTGTTTCAATTTGCTGGATGGAAGTTGTCTGTGGGAAGAATGGTGTTGTTTTGGGAACACTAGATATCCCGAGACCAGAGCATCTGACAACTCTAGACTTGAGATGCAGAATTAGCGACAGTTCCTTTGGTCTTTGGTCTTTGGGCTTTGAGTCACTTCCTTTGACAAGGCCGAGAAATTGGGGGCATTTACGTGTCACGTGACAAGCAGTCTGAGCATTTTGCACCGACATGGCAATTTCAAAACTCATCCTCACTCTCCGCTCCCCTCTTGCACCTCCCGCTTTTCTGCGAAAATGAGCACAGCAAGGCTTTTGTCAACTACCTTACTCATTCCCCCCCCCCCCCTCTCCCTCCTTCCACCAAATATTTTACCTTTTTAGGTATAATTGTGCAAATTAACACTTAGTGCAAACGTGGTGCAAAATTATTGGTTTCCATTGTGTGCGACATCAAATTGGCAAGATACATACCTGCAAAAACATTGTATTCAGTATTTAAACTAGCCTTCCGCTTTCTGTAGAACTCAAATTATTGATTTTGCTGGAAAGATGCGATGCAAATAAACTTTATACCTGTAAGGGTTTACCTAATCAGTTTGAAAGGTTTCCAGCAACATTAAGTCCAGACAGTTTTGATATTCTTTCGACATATTATCTATTTTTGGCAAACTATCGCAATGTACGATATATTTCGATTTTAATTTAAGCCTCTTTAAAGTGCGACACGTTTAATAAATGTTTCCGCGCTCAACAATGACACTTTATGTATAAAAGCATCGCTCAACTCCCTCTTTCTCAAAACAGTTCAACAGTCTCGCATCATCGCGTTTAATCACTGTTCGAGGCACGTGAACGAATCTTGGTGAATGTGATTGAATTGCAAACGACGTGCAGAAATGCGTGCGCACACCCTTGAAAGCCCAAGGAAGAAGAAAGCAAAATGGCGCTTCAAGAAGCTTGCTTTCCGTTTTAACCCTAACTGATGCATTACTCACTGTCAGAAATTACCGTGGAAGGAAAAGAACTAGCAGACAAGCGCGTGAGAAAGCCCAGTGCACGCGAACACATGGAGAAGAAATTTTGTTGACCGACTCGGCAACAACATGAAAGTTTAAATTTGCGACGAAACCTCACTGCACTGCTCCAGGTAATTTTGGTATATTTATTTAATCTGCAAATTAACAACGGTTGATTTGTCTAACAAGCCGATAGCAATGTAATCTGAACGTGGGTTGAATAGCTTACATTTGAATATTTGCACTTTAGAAATACATCCGCAGACTCAAAACTTGGAATCACCTTGTGTAACATTATAAACACGCACCACAGGGGAGCATGTTAGCTTTCTCTTGGACTGAAATGGCAAACAATTAAAAACGTTCCTTGATTTGTTTGCCATTTTCTATGCCAGCATAGTCTTCGGTGATTTTTTAAATTTGTGGCAGCATGCGTGGAAATACCGCAACTCAGTGAGCACCGCATTATATAGCTAATCGAGCGCATTTTCACTTGCAGCCGCAAAATGTGGACGCATTCGACCGGGCCTTGCGAGGAAATGTTTTATGTTGTACGTTTGGCTGAAGGTAAGCCCTTTGTTTGTTTCTAAGTAGCTTTCACATGGTAACATTTTTCTAAGCTTCTGGCGGGGGTGGAATGGTGAAGGATGGATACTTTCCGACATTTCATACAGGTATTCTGTGATGGAGTAGCAGGGTTCCCATAATCTTTGTCACTTGATGTTCAGAATTTTGGCGAGATTTCCGCAGAGGTCCCTACATTTTTTATGCATACAGTCTTTTGTTTTTCGGAAACAACAGAAGTAACAACAGACGCCCTTTGGGATTACTGTGCTTTGTTGTTTCATGTTTAGTGTTTTTTTTACTAACTCCACGTGGAGTTAGAAAAATTGAACAATGTCGCGGCCAAAATACGGAAATGCGAACAAATTTTAGGAAATTTACACGGATTTCCAAGTCTGATAATTCGAAAAAAAGGTCGAACTAAGGCGCGTTTTATGTTTAGAAATTTAACTACAGTGTATTTTTATGAGATTAATAAACAAAAAATTTGGGCAAAGAGCGCTCACCTTCTTTCCCCGGTTTTTTTTTCGTTGATCTCGTTTTCTTTCTGAGGCCAAGTCCGGTAAATGCTAAGAAGAGTATCCCTTCAGTTCCTTCCTCTTTAAACATAGGTGTTCAGGTATAAACGAACAGCGCATACAGAGGCCACAAATCTTAGTGTACATTGTACAGATCGGCGATATGCTCGATAATATTTCCAAAAGGATCATTTTTGTAAAGATGACGCCACAACCACTCCTGTAGGTAGCTTTCAAACAGATCCTTGGATGTTCCTGTCCGAGGCATGTTTTGCTTTACACCCCACCCTGTATTTTCAATGCCCTGTGTGTGGGCACCTGTGTCTGGGTCAACGAAGTTTAGGCTGTGGTTTACTTGAAAGCCCTCGTCGTTAAGGCAGTCGTAAGCTTTCCACATGTCGCTTATTACGCGCGTCCCTGGCAATATTTGAGCGCGGATTATGGGCAAGAGCGTATCTTTATCCCTGCGCTCTACCGGAACAAGCAAGCAGGCCTTGGTTTCACGGCAAATGCCACCAAAGACCCACTGTCCTTCGATAAAGCGACCTTTGTGATACTTCATCCTGCCAAACTTGGACTCGTCTATCTCGACAGTTGTACCAGATCCGCCTATTGGCCCCGTATGAAGCTTCATGATTCTGTCTGCACAAACCTCTCGGCAATAGTTATACCAATCTATCATCGTTTCAGTAGATGTTGTTTCATCGTCTAATGAAGTTTCGTGCACTGCCTGAGTCACAGTAAATTTGTGTGCCCAAGCGTAAGTTAGGGCTAATATTTTTTCAATGGAAAGCTTACTGCCAGAAAACCACGAGTTCTGGCGGATTGTCGTTTGTCCATTGCAGTTTCTCTTCGAGCATCAAATCCATCTCCCGATGCACTTCGTCTTTGCCATCTGAGTGTGTTTCCACACTCAGGTTTGGGGCATTTTAATGACGACGAGAGCAGATTGTGATCTTTACACCACTGTATGCACTGTTCGTGATCCGCCAAGAGACGGGAAAGTTTCCAGAAATTTATATTTTCGAGAGACATTATACGTCGTCCTGATCAACTAAAGATTATTAGTTGAGGAAAATAAGCTTTTATACTGTGACGTAAAACTTGGTGACAAGAATTCATGCATTTTAAACCTTTTGCCTTTCCAATCATGTTAGGACTTGGAGGATTGGTCCGTGCAGTGCTCTCACTAGGGAACTTAAGCAGCGACGACGGCAGCGGCACCGAGAACGCCACAAAACAATAGGCTTAATGAGCAAAAACAATACTCTGCACGTGCGTTTTACATTTTGGTACATTTCTTCGCCGTCCTCTGCAAAACAACAACGTGAAATGACCAAATTTTGGGTTTTCTCTAGAACGTGACCGCGCGACGGTAAGTTTTTCTTTCTTTTTCTTTGCTTTAACACCGTTCACAACAACTTAGACCCTGGACAGCTCGCCAGCATTTTTCATGCTTAACAAATTGGAACAATTGCGAAAAAGTTACAAAAACGAGAAGTTATGTTTTGGAATGACGTTTTCGTTGCCGTCACCGTCGTCGTTGCTTAAGTTCCCTACTAGGTGCGTGGGACACGTGTCCCAATAATTGTCGGATTATGGGCAAGAGCGTATCTTTATCCCTGCGCTCTACCGGAACAAGCAAGCAGGCCTTGGTTTCACGGCAAATGCCACCAAAGACCCACTGTCCTTCGATAAAGCGACCTTTGTGATACTTCATCCTGCCAAACTTGGACTCGTCTATCTCGACAGTTGTACCAGATCCGCCTATTGGCCCCGTATGAAGCTTCATGATTCTGTCTGCACAAACCTCTCGGCAATAGTTATACCAATCTATCATCGTTTCAGTAGATGTTGTTTCATCGTCTAATGAAGTTTCGTGCACTGCCTGAGTCACAGTAAATTTGTGTGCCCAAGCGTAAGTTAGGGCTAATATTTTTTCAATGGAAAGCTTACTGCCAGAAAACCACGAGTTCTGGCGGATTGTCGTTTGTCCATTGCAGTTTCTCTTCGAGCATCAAATCCATCTCCCGATGCACTTCGTCTTTGCCATCTGAGTGTGTTTCCACACTCAGGTTTGGGGCATTTTAATGACGACGAGAGCAGATTGTGATCTTTACACCACTGTATGCACTGTTCGTGATCCGCCAAGAGACGGGAAAGTTTCCAGAAATTTATATTTTCGAGAGACATTATACGTCGTCCTGATCAACTAAAGATTATTAGTTGAGGAAAATAAGCTTTTATACTGTGACGTAAAACTTGGTGACAAGAATTCATGCATTTTAAACCTTTTGCCTTTCCAATCATGTTAGGACTTGGAGGATTGGTCCGTGCAGTGCTCTCACTAGGGAACTTAAGCAGCGACGACGGCAGCGGCACCGAGAACGCCACAAAACAATAGGCTTAATGAGCAAAAACAATACTCTGCACGTGCGTTTTACATTTTGGTACATTTCTTCGCCGTCCTCTGCAAAACAACAACGTGAAATGACCAAATTTTGGGTTTTCTCTAGAACGTGACCGCGCGACGGTAAGTTTTTCTTTCTTTTTCTTTGCTTTAACACCGTTCACAACAACTTAGACCCTGGACAGCTCGCCAGCATTTTTCATGCTTAACAAATTGGAACAATTGCGAAAAAGTTACAAAAACGAGAAGTTATGTTTTGGAATGACGTTTTCGTTGCCGTCACCGTCGTCGTTGCTTAAGTTCCCTACTAGGTGCGTGGGACACGTGTCCCAATAATTGTCTTCTTTTCTTGTTATGTATATAAATTGTTAAGCCCTATTGAAATATAATTTGGGAGGTGTGAACCAAACAACTAATCACGCTAGCACACTGATGAAAGACACAGACATGTAATCCAGAGTTCTGCAGAGAGACAGAGTTCGAAGCCAGCTGGAGATAAAAAACGAAGAAAAAAGAAAAGAGGAAGAACGATAAAGGTCTGGGAGCGAACATAAGGTGCGAAGGAGCAGGGAAGAAAGACGCCTGGAAAGGAGAAAACGGATGCAAGATAAAAAAGAAGGGAGGAAAAGAAGAAAAAAAAAAGGAAAGGGAGGCAAAATAAGATCCTTTTTTATTCGCGAAGTACAAATTACAGATGCATATATTCAATACGCTTGGGAGAACGCATTGTCTAAAAGAACAATAGCGCACATACATAATTAATTAACTTTGCATCCATAAATAATGTAGGGAACTGTACGGAAATTAGTCCAGAATTTTTATTGTTAACTGAACTGGACGAAAATTGAAAACGTTACTTGAAGTTTATCAGGCTTTAACAGTCTGTCGAATAGACAGACAATCTTTTCGAATGTGGTTTGTTTTATTTGTTTTTGTTCAGGGGAGTCTCAATTCGGTTAAAAGCTTTCATTTTAGTAAACATTTAGCAGTGAAATGAGAATCATGTTGGGTAGTCGGTGTAACATGTGCTATTTTGTCTACTGTCGGGAGACACACAAACGGCTCTTCAGGAGTCACACCAAAGCTTTATTGGAAGCTATCGTGATATAGCACGTCTAGTGAATGACACGAGAATCATAACTCACGAACTGAAGAGTCATGTAATCATTATATTACAATCAAGTGTCACGTGGCTTATGAAATAAACGAGCTATTGATGACATATTGTAACAGTCGGCAACAGTCTTTGTCACGTCTAGCCTTTGATCCCTTCAGATATACCTTTTGACATCTACATTTTCCTGATTTCTTCTCTTTTTTTTTCACTGTCATGATGGAAGGAACCAGAAGTCATGAGGACAATCAACAAGGTGCTTCGTCCAGCTGCTATGCTGAAATATGTGTCAGAGGACGCTTTCTTTAATGTGTTTATACATTTTTACTCCGGAACTCACAATTATTTGCAATTCAAAGTTGTCCAGTATTATCCGTGTCCGTCTCACATTACGCAAAAGATAGTTGTTTGTGTTCAAGGGACTTTACCCCAACAAACATGAAACTGAAACTAGAATTATCTATCCACTTACAGAAATGAGTGGTTTCGGAGCCTGTGTCTCGTTTCAATTTCAAATTGAAACTACTTTAGCGTTCAACTTATCCATTTCATTCACTGCGTTTTACTGCTACTATCATGAAATTAAATTCTTAGAGATCCGTGTTTAAGCGTAATGCCTTAGAACTGGCCTTTGCCACGAGGCAAAGCTTAATAAACGACAGTATGCAAGCGTCTCATGTAGCCCCGATGCCCCATCAAAATCTGTTTATTAATATTTGTACCATCGTCAAAAACCCCTCAACACCTATAACCTTTTTGCCACTCAAAAACCTATGTTGGGAAATCGGCGTTATTTAACGTGAACGAACAATGTGGTAGATTTCGAACACGGAAAGAATGATGGCAATGAAATTCTTAGCAATGAAGATCGACTCGTCTTTCCCATATTTAGCAAAGACCCACACGCGAATGGTCATGAACGCCAAGTTGACGAAAACCATTTCTACAATGTTGCGAACCAAAGCCACTTTAAAGCGAGTTGCGTGTTCCCCCCAGCGGATAAATCGAGTTTCAAACATCTGCCAAGGAGATAGGAAGAAGCTAAAGCAGGCCACAACCACCATGGCTTTTCCAAACGCTTCGGAAATCCCATATTTGTGTTCTTTGTCCTCCAAAACGTTGTCCAACATTTCGACAGTATCGAAGAGATCAATGGCCATCTGTACAGATAACTTAGAAACTAGCTCTCTGCGCCTTTCCGATCGGTGCGAATCTTCGGCCGTGTTGAGCAGCAAAAGAAGAAGAATTGGTGTAATGCAAAGCACCACCTTTAAGACATCTGGACCAAGAAACCTGTCTTTGTCAAGGTCGTTCACGACAAATCCAAATATCAAGATTATATTTGGCAGTAAGGCACAGCAAATGTACACCGCCCAGACATAAAAGAACGGAAGAAGATCGGCGTGGCCGAGTACCATCAAACAAATCCAGAGTAAAATTGTTGGGCTGTAAGAAGCGGTCATAACATACCAGAGGGAATTATCTTTGTACTGCGCTGGATAAGCGGCGAGGAAGCCACCCTGAGTGGCTATCAGAGCGAAAAACAAGATACGTCCTCCCCATTTGCAACATTTTGCGGCGGAATTAGCCATGACGTTCGGCGCACGCTAAGGCCAAGGTGGACAGTAGCAAATTACTTCGGTGGTCCGGAGAAAACATTAGGGACTTTAAGATAGGGAGACTACGGACTACGGACTACGGCCGTGAAGTGATTAGGACTGGGACGAGACATGATGTCAACTGCCTTCCCACCGTCGCGCTCCTACGACGGTGAGTAGTTGATAGGTTTTGCGTAGTGTTGACTACGAAAGCCGAAATGGAAGCGGTGAAGTTGAAAACTCGTGAGAAAAGGTAGATAAATTATTATTTCTTTCTGTTTTAAAAAACCGTTGCTAGAGAGAGAAACTACGGCGTGTTGTAGTCGATTCTAATGAGTTTATGGACTCAGAGAAGCAAGTAAGCTTAGGTTTATAATTTTAGGTTGTTTTTATGAAATCGCAGTCCTGAATGCCAACTTGCAATTGCACTGAATGTAAAAAGGTTTTCCCAGCAATTGAGCTTTGTATTTTCCTCTTTCAGAACATCAAGGCCGTCTTTCGTATTGACAAGTACGAATCGAATTCGAACAGGACGGAAAAACGCTAGATCATGTCATAGTACCTTCATGGATATGCTAGGCGTTTCAGAGGGATGCTTCTGCTAAACGAGGGAGATCCACGTTTCTAACTCTGAATTCGCTTAAACACTCGTTTGAACTCGCTAGGAATCAAGGTTGAAGTCTTCGTACTCCCAGTAAAGATACGAGGAATTTCTAGGTTCGTATGCATAGTACAAAAGCACAAACTCTTCCACGTCTATCAATCCATCTGCCAAACTATAGACAAGTGAATCTCGGACCTTTTGGAAAGACATTTCCAAAGGAAACTAAAAACGTCAAACTCTGTTGTTGTTACCGTAGTCCGCAGTCTGTAGTCTGTCGACTTAACTTCGTATTTTCGCGCCGTCACCTCTGTACTCGGCCCAGTGCACTAGACATGGGAAGCACGCGTCCAACCGTAGTTCGTTGTCCGTAGTCACCTTATCTTAAAGTCCCTATTCGTTGCCCTCATGCTGGTCACGGCGGGGAACTCCGTATTAGTAAATACTATACACCACTGTACGGCCATCCTACAAGCAAATTTTATTTGATTCTGACGGTATTTATCAGTGACAGTTGGCTGTAATGTAGAGACCAGGCCTGGAGAAACGATTATCAGAAAATCAGTTTATCCTATATAAAGAGAGAACACACTACAAAACATCCCCACCGGAAATTCTGAGGAATAATTCTCCCCCTCTCCCCGTATCCCCGAATCGTGGGATGACATCTCAGGTTGTATTTAGTTTCAAGACATCACGTCAAGCTTCAAGTTGCACTTGTCATGCCATTACCACCGCGATTCTAGGAAATGAGCCTCTTGCGTGACATTTAATTTGGATTGCTATTTTGGTCTCAAAGCTTGTCTAGCCGGCGGTCCTTAAAAACGTTAGAAGGTGTGGAATTATTCTATTTTATGGACGTGCCGTGAGTTTCACTTTATTGTTTGGTCATGCGTACTCGTCGTTTGAATTAGCTATCTATTTCGATTTTTTTAATCGAAGCAAAATTTGACAATATTCCACTTGTACATTTTTCGGGATATTGAAAATAACCTATATTCTGATCGCAGGTTAGCATAATTAAGTACAACTTTTGTAGCTGCATGCGGCGGATGGATGGTAAAAAATGACGGCTCAGTGTGAGCAATAAGAGGCTATTGGGAATATCTGAGATAAATGTGATCTACCGCAAAGGCAACATAGTCAAGTACCGTACTAGAACGAAAACCGTATCAGTTTGGAAAACCAGCAGTGCTGTTTGAGATCATAGTTTTTATCAAGATAAACGTATACAACCCGAGCAGAATAAGACCAGCGGCACCGAACGATCCAAATCAAACAAAAGCTGTAAAAAAAGACATTTTAATTTAAGTACCTCGTGGTCTTTGAAGCCTGTTTAAAGTGTCGATGTTGCATTAGCTAGACGAATTTAATTTGTTCGGATTCATTAACTGAAATTTTAATTGATTGAAAATTTTAGGGCCCGAACAACACCTTCCTTTGAGAAATTTCTAACTTAAGTGAACCGTCCGCGAACTTTCTAGGAAATTATTTGTTTTTCGAAAATGCTGGCTGACGTTTCAGACTGCCAACCAGGCATTTGTCGTTGGGTGCCCCTGAGACCCCACGATCGGATCTGCAATCAAACACGTATCATTCTCAATCAACCTTACATCGAAATTTTCCAGAAATATTGACACCTGCGGACATTCTTTTTTTTCTCGGACACCTGCGAGTGATTTCTCGGAAAGGGGAAATTGTTTTCTGTGGGTGATTCCCCGAATTTCTTAACCATGATGTAATTTTTTCCACATGTATTGCTGACGTGTCACTGCCCGATTCGCGATTCGCCGAGAGAAAATTTACATCTGTCGTAGACTGTTTACAAATGCAACAAACTTCAGACGGATTTCAGGCATGGCGCTGTCAACTAAAGCTAAACTCAGGCTAAAATGGGCAGGACGTGCAGTCTTTTTCGTTCTTCTACTCACTCAGTGCAGTTTTCTAACTGCCTTCATTGCGAGCTATCAAAAACCTGCCTGGAGTGCCGTGGTTATTGCGTATCTCTTGGTGGTCGTCATGTGGATTTGGGTTGTAGTTGTACCCCGAGTTCTACCAGGGCTTTCATGTCAACGCTATGACAAACCGGGTCTTCCACAATTCTTTGCGGTCTGGTTTGTGTACATTTACGTCGCTTTGTTTCCAAACATCGTTATGATTTTCGGATTCACCGTAGATAACCTTGACAAGAATAAATTCCTCGGTCCAAACGTCTTAAAAATAGTCCTCTGCATCACACCACTGCTCCTGCTGTTGTTGCTAACCACTGCAGACTGCGGAGATGATACCGACAATGATGCTAAGAAGCTGCGGAGGGAGCTAGTCTGTAAGCTGTGTGTTCAGATGGCTATAGATCTCTTGGATACAATCGAGATGCTAGACATTGTCATGTTTGGACGAGAAAGAGAATAACTACGGAATTTCTAAAGGATTTGAAATTGCAACCGTTGTCGTGGCCTGCGTGAGTTTCTTGCTGTCGCCCTGGCAAATGGTCGAGGTAAAATTTGAGGATGGGCAGCCTCAAAAACAACGCCATAAAACA
>OX419346.1:5138494-5140994 GCA_948470475.1 Galaxea fascicularis
AAGCTCTTTCTTAATCGCCATGGATTTGGCTTTATTTACCATGTGTACAACCTTCGTTCGGCTCTTACTTCGTGTACCGACACAGATGACGTAAAACAAAAGAACGAAAACATGAAACAATACCTCAAAATCCCTAAGGCACTGACAGAAAACAATAATTTCTTTTGTTTTACGTCATCTGTGTCGGTATATATACACGAAGTAAGAGCCCTTCGTTCTTGCCTTGTTGTAGGTATCCCTTTGGATTCTACCACGCTCCAGTTTCTTTTTAAGGATGTCGCGATTTTTGATTGCTTCCAAAATCTCATTCGTTAGCCATGACGGTTCAGCAGAAGTTTTAACACGTTTCTGCTTCACCGGTGCGTGTGTGTCAACAACATCAAACACAAGCTTATTCCAGGTGTGCAGCATTTCATCTGGGTCATTACTGTAAACATCAAGTATACTCCAGGGAATCTTATTCAAATCAGCGATGAGAGCGTCAGTGTCAACTTTTTTCAATGAACGGAAAAAGATCCATTCATGTTTGCCATTCTTTCTTCGCCTCAGATTTGCATTTTGTTTACGCACTAAGATTGTTGGATTGTGGTCGCTGAGGCCAAAGCTTGGAACTGAAGTAAACATGACATGCTCTGTGTGTACAGTAATGATGATCAAGAAGAGTTTTTGATTGTTCGGCAATACGTGTTGGTTTATCGATCATCTGGTGTAATCCAAAGTTTTCCATTAAATGTTTCAAACGTCTTGAACTCGAGTTATCTCGCTGTAGCAGATCGATATTAAAATCTCCAACAAAGTGAATTTCTTTAGCCTCAACAGAGATACATTCAACCAACTGTGTAAGATATTCAAAGAAGGCAGCATTGGTATTCGGGGGACGATACAAACAAGACAAGAGGAAGGAGGCGCATCGATGTTGTTTAAGTTCGAGACATATTTGTTCCATTTCAGGCGACTCTAGATCTTGCCTTCTTTTACTGTTTAGATCTTCATGAACATAGATGGCAATTCCACCACCCACGCGAGGCCTAGCTTGAATATTTGATAATCGGTCCTTACGAAAAAGGTTGTAACCGGGAATAGTAAGTTCGAGATCGTGCCATGTTTCATCAAGCCATGTTTCAGTAAGGGCTAAAATATCGATGGAGCGCTTCAATAGTAAAATCTTTATAAGTTCCAACTTGTTTCCGATTGAACGAATATTTAGATGCATGATCTTAAGGCTTTTAGATGGAAGCTTAAAAGCAGTGACAGGATCAAAGTTGCCATATTGATCGTCGAATACTGATGAAGCGTTCAAGGGGTTTCCTGACGAGCTCGGACCAGGATTTAAAGCTACATCCATAAACACAGTTAAATCTTTAGGTAAAATCCCTCTCTCCTCCGCAGAGGTTTTTACGTTCGTTATATAAATCCGCTGTTAGACGTTAGTGTAGGCGCAAAGTCGAATGGATCGATCGTTCGGGCTTTCCGCCGTCGCCTGTAAACCTGTGCCTGCACTTACATTACTCAGCGGATCCTTCCGAAAAAAAACCTTTAGCCTCTGCGGAGGAGAGAGGTAAAATCCCCCACTATGTTGCCAGTTTTACTGGGTTGGGACTTTCCAGAGCATCAAATTTCCTACGCTCTAGATATGTAGGTAGATAACCAAGCCATTGCCCCCTGACTGAGTCTTAAGTAGGCTCGAAAGGGTTTTTCTTTGATGTAGTGTTTGCGAAACGATGAAAGGTTACAAAGAAGGACATTCAATGGTGCAGCCAAACTATGTCTCCTTGGAACTTTATTGTTGGGCTATATTTTAAGGGTGCTTTTGACGTCATATCAGTTAACATGGCAACGCCCTAGGTCCACAAAAAGATCCTTTAAATATCAGTTTTTGTAAATTATCTTAAAAACCAATTCTGTTACCTACCGTTTATTTCTTTTTTGGAAATCTCCATAAATTCGTTAACTTTTTCAGGCTTATATTTGAAGTGCCATCGTGAATGGTACGTGCAAGCAAAAAATCAAGATAGGTCACCAAGCAAAATTTCGAGCTAAAAATAAATGTTTTCCGCAGATTTTATTTCCGGTTCTCGTGATTTCATGCAGTATTTAACTTCGATGTGCTTCATTTGGGTTTATTCAGCTGACGCGTGCATCTTAGTTATGGTGTGTGTAGATTGCGCGCGCGCGTGCAGCTAAAAACCCTTTCCAGCCTCCTTAACTTTTCCTTAGGGAAATTCCTAAACTGACCCGAGTCTCGGGTAATAAGCTATCGAGCAGTATTGGTTGTTGCCCTCTTTCAAAGGACAATACATGGAACAAAAAAAACATTGGTTTTATTTTAACGTAAAGCCTGTGGGACTTGACTTGAAGTGACAAGAAGGCCTTTCAAATTAGTGTGTACAGCTGTAAGAAGCGGCCATAACATACCAGGGGGAATTATCTTTGTACTGCGCTAGATAAACGGCGAGTAAAGCAACCTGAGTAGCTATCACGGGGGGAACAAGATACGTCC
>OX419346.1:5143494-5260994 GCA_948470475.1 Galaxea fascicularis
GTATGTCCCAGTGGTGCTGCTATGGTGTGGGCTAATAGTCCGGGGTGTAGCAGGTCTTCGCCAATTTGTTTTTGTCTGGGTCTTGTACATTTACTGCGCTTTGTTCCCAAATGTGGTCGTCATTTTCGGATTCGTCGTGGATGACGTTGACCACTGGGATGTATTCCTCGGTCCAAACGTGTTGAAAATGGTCCTCTGCATAACACCACTACTTCTGCTGTTGTTGCTGATCACTGCAGACTCCAAAGAGGAAGGCGACGATAAGGCTCGAGAACTATGGTGGCAGATGGTCCTCAACTTGTCTGTCTCGATGGCTATAGATCTTTTGGACACAGTGGAAGTGTTGGACATCGTCCTAGACCAGAAAGAGCACAACTACGGAATCTGCAAAGGATTTGGAAATGCTACCATCGTAGTAGCATGCTTCAGTCTCTTGCTGTCGCCTTGGCAAATGGCCGAGATAAAATTTAAGGATGGGATACCTGTCACAACAAACTATAAAGTAACGCTGATTCGAATCACTGTAGAAATGATGGCCGTCAATTTCGTGTTTCTGGTCCTTCGCCTTGTTCTTTTCTTTAAATATGGGAAAGACGAATCTATCTTCATTGCAAAGAATGGCATCGCAATCATCCTTTCGTTGTTGGAAATCTACTATTGTGTTCTATTACACCGCAAGAAAGAAAAGGAAAAGACTGAAAAGCGGAAGACGAAAACTTAGTACTCCCGGCGTCTGACTTGACTGACTAAATTGCTCTGACCTAGTAGGTGAATTGGACCGCATGTGAACTCTTGTGATGTAACTCTTTGAATTGCAGGAATTGAAAAGTCGATATAATGTAGTAAGAAGTCATGAAGAGTTTGATAAGTATTAATCCGTTCTCTCATGTAATTTGGGCAAATCTTTCATTGCAAGGTCTAACAAAATTGACCGATTCTTCTATGTAAGATGAAATAGGTAAACATTTCTTCACGATTGATTCCGTTTGCTTTGTGCCAGCATGGATCTTCTTTTCCACTACCAATCGTCGGTTTATTTTTACTTTCACCTGGCAAAATACTCCAAGATAAGGTAATCACCAATATATGTAACGTGATTAAAAGGAAAACAGATTTAAATGAAGTTGTTATTGCTGTTGGAGGGGGACATGGGGATTGCGGTGTTGCGGTGATCGCAAACCCAACGGTGTGCGATGCTTGTGTTTCTCAAGCTACGGTGTTCGGTGAAATGAAAATATTTGCGGTACTGTGGTTGGGCGACCCTAAAAGCAGGAATCTCGGAATCGCGGAAAATCACCCCAAATCCTAAAACACGGACTATAAATATTAAGTAAATAAATGAAATTTAAATAGAATAAGTATTTGAGTGGTGGCACAGAGACTTCGTGACTAGGTGTCACGAATACGGTGGCCCATATCTGCAAACACAGCAAACAATTCTTCAAGCACAACAAAATATTCTTGAAACACAACACACAAATTTCGGAACACAACTCAATATTATCGAAACACGACACAATGTTATCCTATCCAAAACACATTACAGTTTTCTCGAAACGCAAAAAAAATATTTGCGAAACACAACACAATATTTGTGAAACACAACACAATATTTGCGAAACACAACACAGTATTTCTGAAACACAACACCCTGTCAATATTTGCGAAACACAACACAATATTTGTGAAACACAACACAGTATTTGTGAAACACAACGAATGAGTTGCAAGTTATCGGATCGCTGTCTTATGCGCATAGGATTCTGGGATCGCCAGGGGGCAAACATTGCCAGTCACTACAAGAAAATGTACGGCGAAAAGTTGTTTCGACGTCCAAATCAACGATTTTGGATAGAGATCAACGCTTTTTTTGCCACTGTTTTGTCAGAAATGGATTTGGGCAATGTTGATACGTGGAAAGTGTAAGTTTTTGTTTGAATAACCGTCAAATATATGATAAAATCTACCGATGAACTTCCTTGCTTGCGTAAGGTGAAATAATCTCAAAATATTGTAAAATTAGGTATAAATCGGGAGGAAATGACTCAATAAAGCCTTTTCAGTTGTATTTACATGTGTACCCAAACACAGCCAAAAAACTGTCAAAAGCAAATTAAAAGGAGGAAAATACTGAGCTCCCGCAACATAAACCGCAGTTATAGTGCGGAGCGAAAAGATGACGAAGCCACAGCCGTATCAAAGCAGATTTTCAATTTCAAGTGTTGCATAGCTCTCTAAGAAGCTACAATACTAAAGAAAGGATAAAGAGACGAATAGTCGCAAAAGAAACACAATCATGATCTTGCTACAAAAACAAATAGCCGGGCCCCGTAATACAAACAATGCGAAATAAAATGCACATCAAAATACATAGCATGCGACAGAGTTAGTAGAGGGACTTGTACTAACTCTGCATGCGACAGTTAAATTATCATGTAATCCTCTAAACCATCGTGTTACCCCGATGAAAACAAACAAGAAGCTAAATCGGTCAATTGAACCGAGACAGAAGCGGCAAATATGCGAACAGCAGTCGTGTAGGCCTTCCAGATCGATCGTTGTCACAACCGCAGACAGCACAATGATCGCCACAGGGGATATTTCCAATATCATTTGTATCCACGAGCTTAGAAATAAGCTAAAAGTAGCCTGTACACACGCAAATCCAACTGAAAAGGTTTTATTGAGTCCTGATTTCCTCCCGATTTATACCTAATTTTGCAATATTTCGAGACCAAACCTTACGCAAGCAAGGAACTTTATCGGTAGATTTTATCATATATTTGACGGTTATTCAAACAAAAACGGCTTACACTTTCCACGTATCAACATTACCCAAATCCACTTCTGATAAAACAGTGGCGAAAAAGCGTTCATCTCTGTCCAAAATCGTTGATTTGGACGTCGAAAAAACTTTTCACCATACATTTTCTTGCACTATCAGGTATCGCCCGACAAGCCCAAGTTTGTCGCAGACTTGTCTGAATTCACCGTACACAAGCCGACAAGTGAAGATTTTTCGTCGGCCGACAAAAACTCGGCTAGTGTGCGGCAGCCTTTACCAAGAAAAAATGGCTCCTCCAAAGGTGTCTTGGAAATCGGCGCATCATTCAAAACATCATCATACATCGTCGGACCTTTGCTCCCAGTCAGAATCACAAAAAAATGACAAAACAATTTTAAGCAAATAAAAAAAACAGCAAGTAAAAAAGCTTGACTTACAGTATTGTCAGAAAAACACGTACCAGTCTGGGATCCGTAGAAGGCGATGCGAAGGCATGTCCACTTTCCTTCATGAGCCCTTTGATGAATGCGAATGAAGTGTGTCCATGCGTTATTCAACATTGTGTTCTTTGCTCCGGTGTGAAGCTGCGTGAAAGTAAGACAATTATAATCCAAAAAGACCTTTACCACTAATGGAATTTATAAAGCCTCGAGAAACACGCCGGGTCAGCTGTCATCAAAAAGTGATCTCTTTCAAACTAGTTTTTCAATTTTTAACCGTTTGAGCTGAGACTGCATGATAATAGAACTTTGTTTTCCCAACAATCGTATATTTTAGGATTTTTGATTTTAACAGTTTTTGGCGCGAAAAGGACGTCATAAGATTGAATTAGCGTAGCCAATCAAAATGCAGGATTTGCATTAGTCCACTAGTTGGGTGATAGTAATGTTTAATAGTTCATATTACAAGTAAAGGGCTTGCAGGGTTTCATTAATGGAAGAAAGTGTGGCTTATACATGGACTTTTACAATACCTAACAACATCTTTTGATAATGACGACACTAATGATAAGCATTAATTTTTTATTCCACAGGAAAAATTGACTAGCAATGAAGTTAGAGAGTTGGCCATGTCAAGCCTTTCTTCATCATGGAGGGAAGCCTTGAAACTTCTCCTAATCAATTCCACCTGGCTGCTGACAAACAAATTATTTGTTCATTTACCAGCAGTCTGGTGGAGGCAACACCAAAGCTGCTAGGCTCATATTATGTTTTTATGTTTAATTACCCTGCATGCCTAAATAACTTTTATTTATATCTATAAAAATGTGTTTTGCAGATTAATGATGGTAGGAAGCTACCTTCCCCCGTCATAACTTAAGTTAATAAAAAATTGATCGATTGTCAAAGCTAAGTGATTAAAATTACGATTTACGAGGTTAGGATGAGGGTTTGTTCCACTGCTGGGTTTTCACCACATAAGGTATTGTACATTTCTAGAATAATGTTCTCAACACAATGGCTGCCTTGTGACAATTTTATTTACTTATAAATGTGTAATATGTTAGAATGCTTGTAGATGTTTCCCGTTGTCATCAAACATGCTCAAAATTCATTTGATTATGACACCTGTAAAAAGGATTCACAATAAAGACATATGACTAAGAACTTCGATATTGTGTAATTATATAAGTTTACAAAAGTTTCTTTACAAAAAGATGACTTGGTAATATCCTTCTGTAATTGACCTATCATTACACTCAATCATATATTTGCTGGTTTGAGACGTGTCAGACGTTAATTAAACGTTGCCACATTCAGGGAAAAACGGATTTTTTTAAAGACCGGGGAAAAGTCAGGAAATTATGAATCAATTTAGGGAAATCTAAATATTTCTAACCAAAAGTCAGGGAATTTTACTTCTGGTTAACCACTAGGTTTGTGAAAGAATCAGTTTCCTTGCTGGTAAACGCGTCATGATCATTGAACAGGCAGGTTATGTCGATGTTTGGTCTTTTTATAGACATATGAAGCTTTTGTCTTAACAAACAATTTATTTAGCACTACCTTTTTTGAACTCTTATGTACTTTACCTTCTGAGTGGCATTTACTCAAAATAAAGTGTATTGTTAATGGTATTTTCTCGAGTGACTTTACTTCATACAATGAGTACAGTTTACTCAAAATAAGGTGTCATTGTGGATGCACTGCGATTTAGTGCTTTTACTCTGTATTTTGAGTGAACTTTACTCATGTGTTGAGTTGTTTTACTCACACATGAGTGATTTTCACTCATACTTGCGAGTACTTTCCACTCAATACTGAAGCTTCCGTTTACTCAATATTTGGTGTCATTGTGGATGCAACGGTTTACTCAATTTTTGGGGGGCTCTCAACTAATTTGTTTGCTTCTCTGTTTTTGTAATCCATAGCAACAGCCTTGGTCTTTATAGTCGTTCTTTGTCATGATCAGACAAAAAATATATATGATCGATAACAATTTACGAATAGCGAGCAAGCAATATAAGAAATTGACTCCTACCAAATAAATCACAAAAGAAAGTACATTTAGTGAGGCTATTTCCAACGTGCAACGATCTGGTAGAAATTTGCCTTAAACTGTTAACTCACTTAGGGGAAGCCTCATTTTTCTCTGCAAAAGGATAAAGCGAATCTGTTTTTTAGGCGTAAACTTTGTAACAACAAAAATTTCAGAATAATTCTTAGTTTTCACGGTTCTGTGAGTTGCGCAGTAACAAACTGAAAAAAAAATGCTTTCGCAGGATGTACTTTCGGAGAGTTGGGCCTTAAAATCCCAAATGAACGCCGAATTCCGGACAACTTCATGACGTCATCCACTGAGAGAGATTCAAGCCACCAGGCTAACCGCGCAAGGGTTGGGATCGAGGTTATCGGTACTTTTGAGGATGGCTGGTGTTCCTCGGCAACAGATTCTGCACCTTACATCCAGGTGTTCTTTGGTGAGTGCTTGTGAACTTATTTCAATTGTACTTTCTCCAAGATTGTGATAAAAGCATCAAAAATAGACGTAAAGCATAGACAAGCAAAGACTCATGATAAATAAAAATGGGTCCCCTTTTAGAACTCGCGTATTTCGCCACGTTAGGACTTTACTTGGCAGTGGCGTTGTGATAATACAACTTTGATACGGCCATCTCACCCTATGTTTAATTACCGCAGGCGACAAGTCGTCGGCGCTAATGGGGTCTCCTTCCTTGCAACACTCTGTCGTATAACTCCGGAACAAAACTGGTAAAGACTTTGGGTCAGGCTTGAAAACTGAAGCTAGCCTTACGTTTCTCTTGTTTCTCCTGGTAGCTTCTAGATCAAGTTCGACATTTCACTTTGTACAAACTGAGATTCGTATCTTGTGATCTCTTTATGCATATGAGTCTCAGCAACAACTTATAAACACGGTGACACCCAAATTTACATATTTAATGCATGTGTCGTACATGTTCAACATCTTTTCTTTTCTTTCGTTTCCCTTTTTTTCGTAGAATACTTGGTGAACATCACTGAAATCGAAACTGAAGGCGTCGAAGACGGTACAACAGATTTGTGGATTGAAAGTTACTACGTTTCAATCAGCAACAACTCTGCGGAGACTTCTTTCGTTAACTATACTGAGAATGGTAAAACGAGAATAGTAAGTGAACTTCCCAGCAATCTTTGCTTGTCAAACCTTTTCTGTACGTTTGTGTTGCTTATGTTTTGTTTAACCGCAAGACAATTAACACGACTTTGTGATACATCTTGCTTTTGGGTAAAGCCAGAATGTTCTATTCCTGGTTCTATTCATTCAACAAGAAAAATTAAAACAAACAAACAAAACGCATATACACATGAAGTACTCTCCGCAGTCCCCTACTGAAAATATTAACCTTTGTTGTATTTTGCAGTTCCTAGCCAATACAAATATATCGGCTACGAATAACACTCTCCAAGGAACAAACGCCCATTTTGTTCGGATCCATCCTGTCAATCGGTCGGGAACATTCGCCTGCTTGAGATTAGCTTTGTTCGGATGCGACACCGGAGGTAACGTCTTTGTCGACACTTTTCACCCTAAAATGACGATAATTATGTCACCTTTCCAAATTAAATTAAAAGATGTATAGTGCCATTTACAACCCATCAGTGTTCTTATAGAATAAGCACATAATAGTGTTACATAGGTACACTCAGGATCTCGCGTTTTAGTTTAGTCGAAACAAGACTTACGCCATACTATATTTCATTGTCACTCCTTCTTTTGTTCTGTTATAAGTCCAGTCTAGTATTAGATTAATTTTGTAGCTAGAATATAAACAGATGCCTATGTGTTGCATTTCCCCATCTGATATTTTTTTGGCGTTACTTACGCGCGAGGTTGATTTGCGCGATGGTCCTCTATGTTATATCTCCTTCACTGAAATGGGAACTCCAGTATACAAGGGATATGTATATTCTGGTTCAATTTTATCCTTGTTTTTAATTTTATAATGTAAATAATGAATGTAAACCAGGGATTGGTTCAATTGAACTACAACATATACAAAGCCGTGCAGTGGAGACTCTGAAGGTAAATTTTGCCAAATTTACATATACTTCCTAGACTTTCATCTGATTAGGCTAAAAGTACAGATTGTGACAAAGTGCCCATGGACACTTTGCTAATGTACAAGGATAACACTACCAAACCGCCGACTGAATATATATATTTTTTCCTTCCATCTTTATGTTTGTCTCTGGCAGAGGACTTTTATAACAATGCTCCTTTCAATGCACCACTCACCAAAGGTCCTTTGTCTGATACACTTCTGGCAGGTACGTTCTATCTTGATTAGACAGGCACAGTAGACGAAAGCGCATTTTTTATTATCATTATCATTATAGTTACAATTATCATTATTATTACAGATTTGTCATGCAATATTGCAAAGGAGGATTAATATTTAATGGTATTGGTTTGAGCAGAACAAGGCCACTGGTGCCATTTCGTTTTTAGACCCAATTTCTTCTTCCCAGTCATCCCTGTGTGTTGATCTAGCAGTCAGAATATATCGGACGTCCGTGTCAATTTAGCATGCTTAGAGTTCAGTGGCACGATGGAGGCACGTGCACTTTACTTCCAGTCGTTTCAATTGTTAAAAAATATCCATCAATAATTGTACATTTAACGGATCCTTTGAGAATGAGTGGAGTAAATACAATAGTGTCAGCAAAAGCAAAGAGCGACTAGAAATCATGAACAAGTTACGAACTAGTTCTTCCGGGAACAAGCACACACCAATCCCTCAACTTGAAATAGTGGACTCACATTTTTCAGATATTCATTGGTAATAGATAAGATCCCTTTTAGGTGAATTTTACTGACATTTTCTCCTTATTTTCCGTGATAGTGTTACCAGTGGCAGTGTTTGTTTTCCTTCTCCTGGGGTCACTGATGTTTCTTCTGCTGCCTCTTTCGTAAGTAACCAATCATCTGACATGATTTGGATCAACAGAATTGTGAAAAAACAGATAAACGAAAAGAGAGAAGCTGTTGGTCTCCAGCAAGATACAAAATAAATGCACGCTTAACTCACTTTGTTTGGTTATTTATTGTGACGAGAAAACGAGAATCAGCGTTTTCCATCAAAGTACATGTTTTGACCACTTAAGTACAGGTTGCTTAAATTACTGTTAGTGCATAATGAATAACTGAAGAACCAGTTGGTGAAAATTGTAACGAGAAAGACTTAAGGTACAACAGTGGGTTACCTGTGGTCTGGCGACACCTTTGAGAACCTTTGCTTATGCTGAAACTTTCAGATCTCCGTCGCCGCTGGGGCAGCCCTTGAAAAGCAACACTGTTCAACTGAACCAAGATCCACCGTCAAATGGCTTCATTCCCATGGTTCCCATGTTTGAAGTTCAGTCGGTGACCGTGTCACTGGGTCCAGAGGTTAAGGTCGTTAAGGTCGAGGAAGTGAATACACCAGCGGATGATGCCTTCTTCTCTAATGATAACAAGGTAATTGTAGCCAATTTAATTAGATCTGTAAGGTACGTCGTTTGGGTGGGAAGCAGAAGGGGAAAAGGGTGTGGCTGTTGCATGAGCATGAAGGGGACCCAATTGTTGGGATTCTGTTTGGTTTTAGAAAATAAGTCAGCTTTGACTGACGACTGAAAATTGAAACTATAAAATTATTCGCGTTGTAAGGGTAACAGCGGTGTATTTTGACCTTTTAGCTTACCGAGTGGAAAGTCCATAAGGTAAATAAAACATATGTAGGAATGCAAAATAAGACAGATTTCTCATTTGATCATGAGCTTGATTGGTAACTGGTACCTATCTTCTGCATTTTCTATGCACTGCAGCACTCAACATGGCTATTTTGGCATCCACCAATGGTATTAAAGATATTAGCTGTGGACCCGCAATCCATGGGTAGCAAACTTTTTTTAATCAATTGGAACTCAAACTAAAGCCAAGTTTGTCTTACTTGGTGACCGTGATACTATGAACGCGCATTAAGCATACGTTTTGGTTGCTCAACACAATCCTATTAAATGTTTCTAACTGTGTCTTCATTTATATCAATTTTTTGCAGATTTTCAGCTTTGACCGCGAAGTCAAAGCGTCTCGTGAAAGCAACATATACGAAGCGTTGGAGTAGAAGCAACACAAGTTATTGTAGCGCTAGAGTACACCAGAAACTGCTATAAACTGTAATGTTATTTGCATAGTCCTTTTTTGACGCAAAGAATGACAAGACAGCTTGCATGATATGGTGGAGGCAGTGCCTTTAGGGACCGGTCATTATTTAGCGGAAGGGGGTGGGGGAGGCTACTATATCTGGGAGGAGGGTCATTACCTTTTTAGCCTCATTTTTTTTTTTTTTTGAGGGGAGGGGGCATCTTAAAAAATGCCTTTTAGAGGAGGTCACAGTTTATTTAAATGGAGTAAGGGGGGAAGGTCTTCTTTGCCAAACTTTTTTCTTAGTTTAGCACAACCTCGTTCCCAGGGCCTTTTCCCTGGCTTGGGGGCGGTCGGGAAAAGACCCTGGCATCGGCTGGTCACGTGTCCATCTTACACCCTGAAATCCTGGGTGTAATAAATTAGTGAGTTAGCATGATCAAAGCCAAAGTCACGATGGCGGAGAAACTGCGCTGTTTGACTTGGATCTGCTTTTAATCGTTGTAACTTTACACCGTTTTGTTTAAAGCCACTTCAAGTAAAATGTTTTGAATATTTACTGAAAGGCAAAGATACTGTTGCCGTTCTAACGACTAGCTTTATGGAATTTTAAGTAGAGTTGAGCCGTTAGACCGTGCTGCGGCAAATTTTTAGAGGTCGTCGTAAGTCTAAGTGATTTCCGCTGTTATCTGCATGTCGCTTCGTTGAGTTTGACACCTCTGTAATTTGCCGTGTGTAAATGCATTGTTTAGGCTCATTTCTGTTGCAAGATATGTTTTTTAAGTTTCCAAGTATTTGGGGTTTTTTTTAGGGAAAAATATGACGCTTTAGTGAGTATATCTTGAACATTTTGCTTACTTGCATTCTATGTTGTGACGCCGGGCCCGACTGTAATTAGAACTGTTTACAAGTACAATACGGGGTAGTTTCTTGTCACGGATGTCATATTTGCCCTCGTGTAGCTTTACTTTGAAAAAGACACTTGTCTAGAGAAATTTTTATGTTTCTTGCATTTTTATGTTTCTTTTCCCGACCGCCCCTAAGCCAGGGAAAAGGCCCTGGGAACGACGTTGAGTTTAGCAGCCCCCCCCCCCCCCCCCCCACAAAATAATGACCAGACCCTTCAGGTTACGTTATTTGTAATACAGGTGAACTTCACTTAGAGAGGTGCTAAATTTATGAGGGGTACCTAATTCAAAAACATAATTTGGAGTACGAGACGCTAGGTGCATGAAAACGAAACGATTTCGCGTACAGGCTCAGAGGCTGGAATCATCTCGTCCAACAAACATCTTAATAAGAGAAACCATGGGGATTCCATCCGTGAACAGCCCAAACTGTACACATCGCCAACAGAGTACAAAAGACGTTGTTGCTAAGGCTTTTAATAAAAACGCGCATTTTATTCACAAAATTAATTAAATTGTCGCCGTAAAACGACGACCTAAGTCCTATTCTATACATGAAGTGGGTTGAAAACACGCAACAAGGTTGATTTTAGTTGTAATGAACTTAAATTTTGACCAAGATTTGTTGTTATAGACAATTTTAAGCCCAACCAACCTTTAAAAACTAATTGATTGAAAACGAATGATAACGTAAATTAAAGAAAACTTACTGTTATGACCCATTCCCAAGTCCTAATCTTTTTTTTTAATTTTTTTTCTTTGTTTTAGATTTTTCTCGACCTATATGCATTCTTTCTTCAACAGGCCATTTATAAATGTAATTAACTCTGGCTCACTTTTAGTGTACTTGACTTGGCAGAGCATAGTTAACTACTACAACCTACGTAAAGTCGACCCGCAAATCAAATCTTAAGTTAGTTTGTTTCAATTTGTTGGATGGAAGTTGTCTGTGGGAAGAATGGTGTTGTTTGGGGAACACTAGATATCCCGAGACCAGAGCATCTGACAACGCCAGACTTGAGATGCAGAATTAGCGACAGTTCCTTTGGTCTTTGGGCTTTGAGTCACTTCCTTTGACAAGGCCGAGAAATTGGGGGCATTTACAGTCACGTGACAAGCGGTCTGAGAATTTTGCACCGACATGGCAATTTCAAAACTCATCCTCACTCCCCGCCCTCCTCTTGCACCTCTCGCTTTTCTGCGAAAATAAGCTCAGCAAGGTCTAGTTGTCAACTACCTTACTCGCCACCCCCCCCCCCCCCTTCCACCAAATATTTTACCTTTTTAGGTATAATTGTGCAAATTAACACTTAGTGCAAACGTTGTGCAAAATTATTGGTTTCCATTGTGTGCGACATCAAATTGGCAAGATACATACCTGCAAAAACATTGTATTCAGTATTTAAACTAGCCTTCCGCTTTCTGTAGAACTCAAATTATTGATTTTGCTGGAAAGATGCGATGCAAATAAACTTTATACCTGTAAGGGTTTACCTAATTTGAAAGCTTTCCAGCAACATTAAGTCCAGACAGTTTTGATATTCTTTCGACATATTATCTATTTTTGGCAAACTATCGCAGTGTACGATATATTTCGATTTTAATTTAAGCCTCTTTAAAGTGCGACACGTTTAATAAATGTTTCCGCGCTCAACAATGACACTTTATGTATAAAAGTATCGCTCAACTCCCTCTTTCTCAAAATAGTTCAACAGTCTCACATCATCGCGTTTAATCACTGTTCGAGGCACGTGAACGAATCTTGGTGAATGTGATTGAATTGCAAACGACGTGCAGAAATGCGTGCGCACACCCTTGAAAGCGCAAGGAAGAAGAAAGCAAAATGGCGCTTCAAGAAGCTTGCTTTCCGTTTTAACCCTAACTGATGCATTACTCACTGTCAGAAGTTACCGTGGAAGGAAACGAACTAGCAGGCAAGCGCGTGAGAAAGCCCAGTGCACGCGAACACATGGAGAAGAAATTTTGTTGACCGACTCGGCAACAACATGAAAGTTTAAATTTGCGACGAAACCTCACTGCACTGCTCCAGGTAATTTTGGTATATTTATTTAATCTGCAAATTAACAAAGGTTGATTTGTCTTAAAAGCCGATAGCAACGTAATCTGAACATGAGTTGAATGGCTTGCATTTGAATATATTAACACTTTAGAAATACATCCGCAGACTCAAAACTTGGAACCACCTTGTGTAACATCATAATCACCACCACAGGGGAGCATGTTAGCTTTCTCTTGGACTGAAATGGCAAAGAATTAAAAAAGTTCCTTGATTTGTTTTCCCTTTTCTATTCCAGCATAGTCTTCGGTGATTTTTTTGAACTTTATGGCAGCATGCGTGGAAGTACCGCAACGCAGTGAGCACCGCATTATCAGTAGCTAATCGAGCGCATTTTCACTTGCAGCCGCAAAATGTGGACGCATTCGACCGGGCCTTGCGAGAAAATGTTTTATGTTGTACGTTTGGCTGAAGGTAAGCCCTTTGTTTGTTTCTAAGTAGCTTTCACATGGTAACATTTTTCTAAACTTCTGTCTGGGGTGGAATGGTGAAGGATGGATACTTTGCGACATTTCATACAGGTATTCTGGGATGGAGTAGCAGGGTTCCCATCATCTTTGTCACTTGATGTTGAGAATTTTTATTGTAAACTGAACTGGACGAAAATTGAAAACGTTACTTGAATTTTTATTAAGCATTTTCACAAGAGTTTGTCAGGCTTTAACAGTCTGTCAAATAGACAGACAATCTTTTCGAATGTGGTTTGTTTTATTTGTTTTTGTTTTTTTTTTTTTTGTTCAGGGGAGTCTCAATTCGGTTAAAAGCTATCATTTTAGTAAACATTTAGCAGTGAAATGAGAATCATGTTGGGCAGTCGGCAACAGTCTTTGTCACGTCTAGCCTTTGATCCCTTCAGATATCCCTTTTGACATCTACATTTTCCTGATTTCTTCTTTTTTTTTTTTTTACTGTCATGATGGAAGGAACCAGAAGTCATGAGGGCAATCAACAAGGTGCTTTGTCCAGATGCTATGCTGAAATATGTTATCATTAAATATAGGTTGACATGTGTCACAGAGGACGCTTTCTTTAATGTATTTATACATTTTTACTCCGGAACTCACAATTACTTGCAATTCAAAGTTGTCAAGTATTATCCGTGTTCGTCTCACATTACGCAAAAGATAGTTGTTTGTGTTCAAGGGACTTTACTCCGACAAACATGAAACTGAAACTAGAATAATCTATCCACTTACAGAAATGAGTGGTTTCGGAGCCTGTGTCTCGTTTCAATTTCAAATTGAAACTACTTTAGCGTTCAACTTATCCATTTCATCCACTGCGTTTTACTGCTACTATCATGAAAATAAATTCTTAGAAATCCGTGTTTAAGCGTGATGCCTTAGAACTGGCCTTTGCCACGAGGCAAAGCTTAATAAACGACTTATGCAAGCGTCTCATGTAGCCCCGATGCCCCATCAAACTCTGTTTATTAATATTTGTACCACCGTCAAAAACCCCTCAACACCTATAACCTTAATTTTTGCCACTCAAAAACCTATGTTCGGAAATCGGCGTTATTTAACGTGAACGAACAATGTGGTAGATTTCGAACACGGAAAGAATGATGGCAATGAAATTCTTAGCAATGAAGATCGACTCGTCTTTCCCATATTTAGCAAAGACCCACACGCGAATGATCATGAACGCCAAGTTGACGAAAACCATTTCTACAATGTTGCGAGCCAAAGCCACTTTAAAGCGTGTTGCGTGTTCCCCCCAGCGGATAAATCGAGTTTCAAACATCTGCCAAGGAGATAGGAAGAAGCTAAAGCAGGCCACAACCACCATGGCTTTTCCAAACGCTTCGGAAATCCCATATTTGTGTTCTTTGTCCTCCAAAACGATGTCCAACATTTCGACAGTATCGAAGAGGTCAATGGCCATCTGTACAGATAACTTAGAGACTAGCTCTCTGCGCCTTTCCGATCGGTGCGAATCTTTGGCCGTGTTCAGCAGCAAAAGAAGAAGAAGTGGTGTAATGCAAAGCACCACTTTTAAGACATCTGGACCAAGAAACCTCTCTTTGTCAAGGTCGTTCACGACAAATCCAAATATCAAGATTATATTTGGCAGTAAGGCACAGCAAATGTACACCGCCCAGACATAAAAGAACGGAAGAAGATCGGCGTGGCCGAGTACCATCAAACAAATCCAGAGTAAAATTGTTGGGCTGTAAGAAGCGGTCATAACATACCAGAGGGAATTATCTTTGTACTGCGCTGGATAAGCGGCGAGGAAGCCACCCTGAGTGGCTATCAGAGCGAAAAACAAGATACGTCCTCCCCATTTGCAACATTTTGCGGCGGAATTAGCCATGGCGTTCGGCCAAGGTGGACAGTAGCAAATTACTTCGGTGGTCCGGAGAAAACATTCGTTACTCTCATGCTGGTCACGACGGGGGACTCGGTGATAGTAAATACCATACACCAGTGTACGGCCATCCTTATCTGATTCTGGCGATTTTTATCAGTGACAGTTGGCTGTAATGTAGAGACCAGGCCTGGAGAAACGATTATCAGAAAATCAGTTTATCCTTTATGAAGAGTGAACACACTAGAACACATCCCCACCGGAAATTCTGAGGAATAATTCTCCCCCTCTCCCCGTATCGATGTTACTTAACGAATCGTGGGATGACATCTCAGGTTGTATTTAGTTTCAAGACATCACGTCAAGCTTCAAGTTTCACTTGCCATGCCATTACCAAGTGAGGGCATTATATATAGCCACCGATTCTAGGAAATGAGCCTCTTGCGTGACATTTAATTTGGATTGCTATTTTGGTCTCAAACCTTGTCTAGCCGGCGGTCTTTAAAAAAACGTTAGAAGATGTGGAATTATTCTATTTTATGGACGTGTCGTCAGTTTCACTTTATTGTTTGGTCATGCGTACTCGTCGTTTGAATTAGCTATCTATTTCGATTTTTTTAATCGAAGCAAAATTTGACAATATTCCACTTGTACATTTTTCGGGATATTGAAAATAACCTATTTTCTGATCGCAGGTTAGCAT
Organism: Galaxea fascicularis; assembly: GCA_948470475.1. Classification (NCBI taxonomy): domain Eukaryota; kingdom Metazoa; phylum Cnidaria; class Anthozoa; order Scleractinia; family Euphylliidae; genus Galaxea; species Galaxea fascicularis. The sequence continues at coordinate 5,158,905 of OX419346.1, forward strand.
AATTAAGTACAACTTTTGTAGCTGCATGCGGCGGATGGATGATAAAATATGACGGCTCAGTGTGAGCAATAAAACATGAGGCTATTGGGAATATCTGAGATAAATGTGATATATCGCAAAGGCAACATAGTCAAGTACCGTACTAGAACGAAAACCGTATCAGTTTGGAAAACCAGCAGTGCTGTTTGAGATCATAGTTTTTATCAAGATAAACGTATACAACCCGAGCAGACAAAGACCAGCGGCACCGAACGATCCAAATCAAACAAAAGCTGTAAAAAAAGACATTTTAATTTAAGTACCTCGTGGTCTTTGAAGCCTGTTTAAAGTGTCGATGTTACATTAGCTAGACGAATTTAATTTGTTCGGATTCATTACCTGAAATTTTAATTGATTGAAAATTTTAGGGCCCGAACAACACCTTCCTTTGAGAAATTTCTAACTTAAGTGAACCGTCCGCGAACTTTCTAGGAAATTATTTGTTTTTCGAAAATGCTGGCTGACGTTTCAGACTGCCAACCAGGCATTTGTCGTTGGGTGCCCCTGAGACCCCACGATCGGATCTGCAATCAAACACGTATCATTCTCAATCAACCTTACATCGAAATTTTCCAGAAATATTGACACCTGCGGACATCCTTTTTTTTCTCAGACACCTGCGAGTGATTTCTCGGAAAGGGGAAATTGTTTTCTGTGGGTGATTCCCCGAATTTCTTAACCATGATGTAATTTTTTCCACATGTATTGCTGACGTGTCACTGCCCGATTCGCGATTCGCCGAGAGAAAATTTACATCTGTCGTAGACTGTTTACAAATGCAACAAACTTCAGACGGATTTCAGGCATGGCGCTGTCAACTAAAGCTAAACTCAGGCTAAAATGGGCAGGACGTGCAGTCTTTTTCGTTCTTCTACTCACTCAGTGCAGTTTTCTAACTGCCTTCATTGCGAGCTATCAAAAACCTGCCTGGAGTGCCGTGGTTATTGCGTATCTCTTGGTGGTCGTCATGTGGATTTGGGTTGTAGTTGTACCCCGAGTTCTACCAGGGCTTCCATGTGAAAGCTATGACAAACCGGGTCTTCCACAATTCTTTGCGGTCTGGTTTGTGTACATTTACGTCGCTTTGTTTCCAAACATCGTTATGATTTTCGGATTCACCGTAGATAACCTTGACAAGAATAAATTCCTCGGTCCAAACGTCTTAAAAATAGTCCTCTGCATCACACCACTGCTCCTGCTGTTGTTGCTAATCACTGCAGACTGCGGAGATGATACCGACAATGATGCTAAGAAGCTGCGGAGGGAGCTAGTCTGTAAGCTGTGTGTTCAGATGGCTATAGATCTCTTGGATACAATCGAGATGCTAGACATTGTTTTGGACGAGAAAGAGAATAACTACGGAATTTCTAAAGGATTTGAAATTGCAACCGTTGTCGTGGCCTGCGTGAGTTTCTTGCTGTCGCCCTGGCAAATGGTCGAGGTAAAATTTGAGGATGGGCAGCCTCAAAAACAACGCCATAAAACAACACTGATTCGAATTATTGTCGGAATGGTTGGCGTCAACTTTACGTTCCTGATTATTCGCCTAATTGTGTTTTTTAAATATGGGAAGGAAGAATCCATATTTATCGCCAAGAATGGCATCGCACTGCTTCTTTCGTCTTTGGAAATCTACTATTTTGTTGATGCACGGAGAGAACGGGATGGCATGGACTGGACTTGAGTTAACTTTTGGAAGGCCGCACGACAGGTGATATATAAACTCAAACACTCCAGATACGTTATTGATTCGTTTTGCCATGATACATATCGTAGCCTTGCATCCATGTGTAAAGTTTGAATTGGGGTATATAGTTTTGTACAGTCCAACGAATTTTAAAGACTCTTGTAACGACAGGCGGGAAGACACAGAGTCCGCAAAACACAACTTATTTATTCCAGTTGAACAGCAACAACAAAACTTCCAGATGGCTTCCTACAAGCTGGGTCACGTGACACGGAAGGCGGCAACTAGGCTTGTACTTCATGTAACCATACTCGTTACAACTCTCTCGTATTTAAACAAATATCGTCGTCCAGTTTCTGGGAACATGTTTTCATCAGCGGTAATCTGCATAGAAGACCATGAAAACCGAACAAAGAAACATTTACAACCAAACGGCAAGCTTCTCTTTAAATTTTAGCTAATGAAATTAAAGAGAAGTTTTTTAAGGTTGAAGATTGCTAATTCCAGTCTATTTTGACGAGTTGCTTGTACAGTGGAAATTGTGTCTCTTGTTGTTCATGAGTGCATATTCTCCTAATACCAAGTCCAATTCCGCACAAGACTCTTAGGGCCGGTTATTTAAACGAAGTTTAAACGAAGTTTATCAGAATCACGGTCTAACTTGATTTCAATCTGGCCAACCCGAGCAGGTAGGCATTCCTCACCATAATGAAAGTCAAGCAAACATATGTCATAGACTACAAAACATTTATTTCCTTTAAATACCCCACTTATAATTCGAATGTAGTGGTCCAGTACTTGCCTTAAACCATGTTCTAAGTCAGACTTTGTTTAAATAATCAGCCCTTACGGTCTACAAATGTTCTTTTAAATAAAGTATAAATGACTATGGAAGTAAATCCTATCAGTGACCATCATCAGTGAGATTGATGTTTGAGACACATTCTGTATTAAGAAGCAAATTCTGAGTAAATATGCAGATAAACTGTTTATACCGTTTTTCAAACTGATTTAAGATAATTGTTAAGCCTAATATTGATGGTGAGGGCTAGTCTGTAGCCTGATCCCTTCAGATCATCACATTGTTACTTTGGGTAAAGAGGCTGTTTATTTATTTATTTATTTATTTATTTAAAATAAAATAAAAGACAGCTTTATTTGTGTTAACTCAATTACCTTCATCCTGTATCAAAGTCACTGCTTATCTGCTGGAGGGGGCCCTTTGGTTGAAAACCATCAATGAAATAGGTCATTACGAAAATAGTCATAGCATCAAAACCATTTATGGTAAACTGCTGAAATCTGGCATGAAGCAAGTGTTTGACTCAGTGTACCAAACAATGAGTGAACTTGACAACATTTGTTTATTCTTAGTTAATTATTAACAATAACGAAGACTCAATCATTTTTCAAGCTATCTTTTGTCCCCCTCAAATGAAAAGCACAAAATACAACTAACTGAGCTGGTTTTAAGCCTCATGGATCTAATTAAGAAACACTACAAACCTATTGAGCAAAATCAGGTTTCGACTATTTGTGTTACCATGGTAGCCAAAGCATTTAAAATAAAACTCAACTCCTCAAAACTCCAGTTATTCTTAGTGAAATGGAATTTGGCAAAATAGGTTCATAGTATGTCATGCCAAAAATATTGTGCCAAATTTGGTGATGTTTGCACAAATACAACTTTAAAATTTAAAGGGGCCGCCAAAAACGCACAAAAAATGCATATTTTCAGAAAATGCAATTTAAAGTAAGCATAGCCTGGAAACATGACTTCAAGTTAGGTTTCCACACAAAACACAATATGTTGGCAAAAATATGTTCAAATGGACATGTCCAAAGTCTTTTCTTCGTCTACTTTGCCTTTTTCTTCATTTTAGGTTCATTGCAAGGTTCTAGTTCACTGAAAGCCCCAGCTTCGTAAGTAACACCCTCGCGACGGATCCTTAGGTCTTCATCGCGCTGTTTGGATTGTCTCCGAGCAACTCTGTATTTGCTGTACCGGTCCTGCACTATCTTCTCTGCCTGCTTCACTCTCTCTGAATCACTTCTCCTTGCTCCTTTCTTAGCACTCTCACCCACAGTTAGCCCAACCTTCTCCATGACAGCATGCTTTTCAGAGGCACCATCTGCACTCTCCTTTTCCAGTGCCACTTGTGTTTTAAACATTTGTTCCAGACCAGTGAGTTAATGGACTCATTAGCATTCTGGGTATAACCAGCCAAACATCTGGTAAGCAGAGCAGAATCTGTAAGCCAATCATAAATCTTGACCAGATGTTCCTTGAACACCTTGTCAAGATGATATGGCTTGTCAGGGCAAGGTAGCCCTTTCTTGTATTTACACCATGAATTTGATGGACAATACTGGTGTCTTTCTTTATCTGGCAGCTTCAGACAGTGAAACAACGCAGCCAGAATCTCAGCTTTCATAGGTTGCACAGCTTGAGCTTGATGTCTTTCTTTACATAGTTGCTAATTGCCTTGCCGTAATATTTTTTTTTAGTTTTTCTGTGGCAGCCTTTGTCAGTCTTCCTTTCTTCCCCTTCATTGGCTTCCCATTCCATCATCTAATTTGACTGAGGATTTTTGAAACTCATAGCTTTTTGAAACTCAGCTTTCCCAAGCCTTTTTTGAACATGCCCAATGCGGTCAAGTTTCAGTGCCCCTGTCATAACCTGCAGTTCCTGCCAGGTGATCCTTTTCCCACTCTTGAAATCCTCTTATCTTCCAGGTGAGCTATTCTTCATCAGTATTTTGGAAGTTTTCATAACGGTGGCAAGTATCACAGGCACCATAAATGCTCCAAACCGCATTATAGGCCTTTGAGTCTCCATCAGAAATCATCCATCTGTACCTGATGAAATCACGCTCACTTCTTCCCCACATCCTTTTCGCACATTCCACACTTGGGCTGGATCCTTTGTAAGAGCCTTCACACTGATGAGTCTGGAGCCATTCTTCAAATTGGTCTTCAGACAAACGTCCTTTCTTTTGTGCACACAAAATAACCTTCACGTCAAGTACCTTGCCAGTTGCAGCCAAAATAACAAATCCAACACAATGATTGAAGGTGTAACCTCAGGTTGACCACGAACCATCAAACTTACTGGAATACTAATTACTGTTTGGCCATCAGCATCAGTGATGTCTTCTTCTTCTATTGCCTACTTTCTTGCCTCAGCTTTGCTTAGTGTTAATTCTTTCTGTACCTCCTCCTCGTCAGCCTTGCATAGTACCTCTCCATAACCATACCGGTTTAAAAATGACGTACTAAATGGCATGCTGACCATTTCACACAATTTGGAAATACCTTCTTTAACAACTCCCATCTGAAAACCACAATGACCTATCTGCCTATTCAAATCTTTGCCTTCAATTATCCTTAGAGTGATATCGTCTGAAAAGGTTTTTTAAATGCTTCCAAAACATTATTTCTATTCTTATTTGAGTTGTGTGCAATATTTCAGCAAAGTTGAAAATTGGAGCAAAACCCAAAAGGGTTAACCCATGGTTTTGGCTCCAATTTTGAATTTGGCTCAAACTTTGCCTATTTCAAAAAGCACTCATGAAATGATCTTGAAATGCTTCTAAAAACTCCCAAAACATGATTTCTATTCTTATTTGAGCTGTGTGCAAGATTTGAGCAAAGTTGAAATTTTGACCAAAACCCAAAGGGGTTAACCCATGGTTTTGGCTCAAATTTGCAATTTGGCTGAAACTTTGCCTATTTCAAAGAGGAGTCTAGAAATGATCTTGAAATGCTTCTAAAAACTCCCAAAACATGATTTCTATTCTTATTTGAGCTGTGTGCAAGATTTGAGCAAAGTTGAAATTTTGACCAAAACCCAAAGGGGTTAACCCATGGTTTTGGCTCAAATTTGCAATTTGGCTGAAACTTTGCCTATTTCAAAGAGGAGTCTAGAAATGATCTTGAAATGCTTCTAAAAACTCCCAAAACATGATTTCTATTCTTATTTGAGCTGTGTGCAAGATTTTAGCAAAGTTGAAATTTTGACCAACACCCAAAGGGGTTAACTCATGGTTTTGTCTCAAATTTGCACTTTGGCTGAAACTTTGCCTATTTAAAAGAGGAGTCTAGAAATGATCTTGAAATGCTTCTAAAAACTTCCAAAACATGATTTCTATTCTTATTTGAGCTGTGTGCAAGATTTTAGCAAAGTTGAAATTTTGACCAACACCCAAAGGGGTTAACCCATGGTTTTGGCTCAAATTTGCAATTTGGCTGAAACTTTGCCTATTTCAAAGAGGAGTCTAGAAATGATCTTGAAATGCTTCTAAAAACTCCCAAAACATGATTTCTATTCCTATTTGAGCTGTGTGCAAGATTTTAACAAAGTTGAAATTTTGACCAAAACCTAAAGGGGTTAACCCATGGTTTTGGCTCAAATTTGCAATTTGGCTGAAACTTTGCCTATTTAAAAGAGGAGTCCAGAAATGATCTTGAAATGCTTCTAAAAACTCCCAAAACATGATTTCTATTCTTATTTGAGCTGTGTGCAAGATTTTAGCAAAGTTGAAATTTCGACCAAAACCCGAAGGGGTTAACCCATGGTTTTGGCTCAAATTTGCTACTTGGCTGAAAAATTTGCCTATTTCAAAGAGGAGTCTAGAAATGATCTTGAAATGCTTCTAAAAACTCCCAAAACATGATTTCTATTCTTATTTGAGCTGTGTGCAAGATTTTAGCAAAGTTGAAATTTCGACCAAAACCCGAAGGGGTTAACCCATGGTTTTGGCTCAAATTTGCTACTTGGCTGAAAACTTTGCCTATTTCAAAGAGGAGTCTAGAAATGATCTTGAAATGCTTCTAAAAACTCCCAAAACATGATTTCTATTCTTATTTGAGCTGTGTGCAAGATTTGAGCAAAGTTGAAATTTTGACCAAAACCCAAAGGGGTTAACCCATGGTTTTGGCTCAAATTTGCAATTTGGCTGAAACTTTGCCTATTTCAAAGAGGAGTCTAGAAATGATCTTGAAATGCTTCTAAAAACTCCCAAAACATCATTTCTATTCTTATTTGAGCTGTGTGGAAGATTTTAGCAAAGTTGAAATTTTGACCAACACCCAAAGGGGTTAACCCATGGTTTTGGCTCAAATTTGCAATTTGGCTGAAACTTTGCCTATTTCAAAGAGGAGTCTAGAAATGATCTTGAAATGCTTCTAAAAACTCCCAAAACATGATTTCTATTCTTATTTGAGCTGTGTGCAAGATTTGAGCAAAGTTGAAATTTTGACCAAAACCCAAAGGGGTTAACCCATGGTTTTGGCTCAAATTTGCAATTTGGCTGAAACTTTGCCTATTTCAAAGAGGAGTCTAGAAATGATCTTGAAATGCTTCTAAAAACTCCCAAAACATGATTTCTATTCTTATTTGAGCTGTGTGCAAGATTTTAGCAAAGTTGAAATTTTGACCAACACCCAAAGGGGTTAACTCATGGTGTTGTCTCAAATTTGCACTTTGGCTGAAACTTTGCCTATTTAAAAGAGGAGTCTAGAAATGATCTTGAAATGCTTCTAAAAACTTCCAAAACATGATTTCTATTCTTATTTGAGCTGTGTGCAAGATTTTAGCAAAGTTGAAATTTTGACCAAAACCCAAAGGGGTTAACCCATGGTTTGGGCTCAAATTTGCAATTTGGCTGAAACTTTGCCTATTTCAAAGAGGAGTCTAGAAATGATCTTGAAATGCTTCTAAAAACTCCCAAAACATGATTTCTTTTCTTATTTGAGCTGTGTGGAAGATTTTAGCAAAGTTGAAATTTTGACCAACACCCAAAGGGGTTAACCCATGGTTTTGGCTCAAATTTGCAATTTGGCTGAAACTTTGCCTATTTCAAAGAGGAGTCTAGAAATGATCTTGAAATGCTTCTAAAAACTCCCAAAACATGATTTCTATTCCTATTTGAGCTGTGTGCAAGATTTTAACAAAGTTGAAATTTTGACCAAAACCCAAAGGGGTTAACCCATGGTTTTGGCTCAAATTTGCAATTTGGCTGAAACTTTGCCTATTTAAAACAGGAGTCTAGAAGTGATCTTGAAATGCTTCTAAAAACTCCCAAAACATGATTTCTATTCTTATTTGAGCTGTGTGCAAGATTTTAACAAAGTTAAAATTTTGACCAAAACCCAAAGGGGTTAACCCATGGTTTGGGCTCAAATTTGCAATTTGGCTGAAACTTTGCCTATTTCAAAGAGGAGTCTAGAAATGATCTTGAAATGCTTCTAAAAACTCCCAAAACATGATTTCTATTCTTATTTGAGCTGTGTGCAAGATTTTAGCAAAGTTGAAATTTCGACCAAAACCCGAAGGGGTTAACCCATGGTTTTGGCTCAAATTTGCTACTTGGCTGAAAACTTTGCCTATTTCAAAGAGGAGTCTAGAAATGATCTTGAAATGCTTCTAAAAACTCCCAAAACATGATTTCTATTCTTATTTGAGCTGTGTGCAAGATTTTAGCAAAGTTGAAATTTCCAGCAAAACCCAAAGGGGTTAACCCATGGTTTTGGCTCAAATTTGCAATTTGGCTAAAACTTTGCCTATTTCAAAGAGGAGTCTAGAAATGATCTTGAAATGCTTCTAAAACCTCCCAAAACATAATTTCTATTCTTATTTGAGCTGTGTGCAAGATTTTAGCAAAGTTGAAATTTCCAGCAAAACCCAAAGGGGTTAACCCATGGTTTTAGCTCAAATTTGCAATTTGGCTAAAACTTTGCCTATTTCAAAGAGGAGTCTAGAAATGATCTTGAAATGCTTCTAAAAACTCCCAAAACATGATTTCTATTCTTATTTGAGCTGTGTGTAAGGTTTAGCAAAGTTGAAATTTTGACTAAAACCCAAAAGGGTTAACCCATGGTTTTGGCTCAAATTTGCAATTTGGCTGAATCTTTGCCTATTTCAAAGAGGAGTCTAGAAATGATCTTGAAATGCTTCTAAAAACTCCCAAAACATGATTTCTATTCTTATTTGAGCTGTGTGGAAGATTTTAGCAAAGTTGAAATTTTGACCAACACCCAAAGGGGTTAACCCATGGTTTTGGCTCAAATTTGCAATTTGGCTGAAACTTTGCCTATTTCAAAGAGGAGTCTAGAAATGATCTTGAAATGCTTCTAAAAACTCCCAAAACATGATTTCTATTCTTATTTGAGCTGTGTGCAAGATTTTAGCAAAGTTAAAATTTTGACCAAAACCCAAAGGGGTTAACCCATGGTTTTGGCTCAAATTTGCAATTTGGCTGAATCTTTGCCTATTTCAAAGAGGAGTCTAGAAATGATCTTGAAATGCTTCTAAAAACTCCCAAAACATGATTTCTATTCTTATTTGAGCTGTGTGGAAGATTTTAGCAAAGTTAAAATTTTGAGCAACACCCAAAGGGGTTAACCCATGGTTTTGGCTCAAATTTGCAATTTGGCTGAAACTTTGCCTATTTCAAAGAGGAGTCTAGAAATGATCTTGAAATGCTTCTAAAAACTCCCAAAACATGATTTCTATTCTTATTTGAGCTGTGTGCAAGATTTTAGCAAAGTTGAAATTTTGACCAACACCCAAAGGGGTTAACCCATGGTTTTGTCTCAAATTTGCACTTTGGGTGAAACTTTGCCTATTTAAAAGAGGAGTCTAGAAATGATCTTGAAATGCTTCTAAAAACTTCCAAAACATGATTTCTATTCTTATTTGAGCTGTGTGCAAGATTTTAGCAAAGTTGAAATTTTGACCAAAACCCGAAGGGGTTAACCCATGGTTTTGGCTCAAATTTGCAACTTCGCTGAAACTTTGCCTATTTTAAAGAGGAGTCTAGAAATGATCTTGAAATGCTTCTAAAAACTCCCAAAACATGATTTCTATTCTTATTTGAGCTGTGTGGAAGATTTTAGCAAAGTTGAAATTTTGACCAAAACCCAAAGGGATTAACCCATGGTTTTGGCTCAAATTTGCAATTTGGCTGAAACTTTGCCTATTTCAAAGAGGAGTCTAGAAATGATCTTGAAATGCTTCTAAAAACTCCCAAAACATGATTTCTATTCTTATTTGAGCTGTGTGCAAGATTTTAGCAAAGTTGAAATTTCGAGGAAAACCCAAAGGGGTTAACCCATGGTTTTGGCTCAAATTTGCAATTTGGCTAAAACTTTGCCTATTTCAAAGAGGAGTCTAGAAATGATCTTGAAATGCTTCTAAAACCTCCCAAAACATGATTTCTATTCTTATTTGAGCTGTGTGCAAAATTTTAGCAAAGTTGAAATTTTGACCAACACCCAAAGGGGTTAACTCATGGTTTTGTCTCAAATTTGCACTTTGGCTGAAACTTTGCCTGTTTAAAAGAGGAGTCTAGAAATGATCTTGAAATGCTTCTAAAAACTTCCAAAACATGATTTCTATTCTTATTTGAGCTGTGTGCAAGATTTTAGCAAAGTTGAAATTTTGACCAAAACCCAAAGGGGTTAACCCATGGTTTTGGCTCAAATTTGCACTTTGGCTGAAACTTTGCCTATTTCAAAGAGGAGTCTAGAAATGATCTTGAAATGCTTCTAAAAACTCCCAAAACATGATTTCTATTCTTATTTGAGCTGTGTGCAAGATTTTAGCAAAGTTGAAATTTTGACCAACACCCAAAGGGGTTAACCCATGGTTTTGGCTCAAATTTGCAATTTGGCTGAAACTTTGCCTATTTCAAAGAGGAGTCTAGAAATGATCTTGAAATGCTTCTAAAAACTCCCAAAACATGATTTCTATTCTTATTTGAGCTGTGTGCAAGATTTTAGCAAAGTTAAAATTTTGACCAAAACCCAAAGGGGTTAACCCATGGTTTTGGCTCAAATTTGCAATTTGGCTGAAACTTTGCCTATTTAAAAGAGGAGTCTAGAAATGATCTTGAAATGCTTCTAAAAACTTCCAAAACATGATTTCTATTCTTATTTGAGCTGTGTGCAAGATTTTAGCAAAGTTGAAATTTTGACCAAAACCCAAAGGGGTTAACCCATGGTTTTGGCTCAAATTTGCAATTTGGCTGAACCTTTGCCTATTTCAAAGAGGAGTCTAGAAATGATCTTGAAATGCTTCTAAAAACTCCCAAAACATGATTTCTATTCTTATTTGAGCTGTGTGTAAGATTTTAGCAAAGTTGAAATTTTGACCAAAACCCAAAGGGGTTAACCCATGGTTTTGGCTCAAATTTGCAATTTGGCTGAAACTTTGCCTATTTCAAAGAGGAGTCTAGAAATGATCTTGAAATGCTTCTAAAAACTCCCAAAACATGATTTCTATTCTTATTTGAGCTGTGTGCAAGATTTTAGCAAAGTTGAAATTTCGACCAAAACCCGAAGGGGTTAACCCATGGTTTTGGCTCAAATTTGCTACTTGGCTGAAAACTTTGCCTATTTCAAAGAGGAGTCTAGAAATGATCTTGAAATGCTTCTAAAAACTCCCAAAACATTATTTCTATTCTTATTTGAGCTGTGTGCAAGATTTTAGCAAAGTTGAAATTTCGAGCAAAACCCAAAGGGGTTAACCCATGGTTTTGGCTCAAATTTGCAATTTGGCTAAAACTTTGCCTATTTCAAAGAGGAGTCTAGAAATGATCTTGAAATGCTTCTATAACCTCCCAAAACATGATTTCTATTCTTAATTGAGCTGTGTGCAAGATTTTAGCAAAGTTGAAATTTCCAGCAAAACCCAAACGGGTTAACCCATGGTTTTGGCTCAAATTTGCAATTTGGCTGAAACTTTGCCTATTTCAAAGAGGAGTCTAGAAATGATCTTGAAATGCTTCTAAAAACTCCCAAAACATGATTTCTATTCTTATTTGAGCTGTGTGCAAGATTTTAGCAAAGTTGAAATTTTGACCAAAACCCGAAGGGGTTAACCCATGGTTTTGGCTCAAATTTGCTACTTGGCTGAAAACTTTGCCTATTTCAAAGAGGAGTCTAGAAATGATCTTGAAATGCTTCTAAAAACTCCCAAAACATGATTTCTATTCTTATTTGAGCTGTGTGCAAGATTTTAGCAAAGTTGAAATTTTGACCAAAACCCAAAGGGGTTAACCCATGGTTTTGGCTCAAATTTTCAATTTGGCTAAAACTTTGCCTATTTCAAAGAGGAGTCTAGAAATGATCTTGAAATGCTTCTATAACCTCCCAAAACATGATTTCTATTCTTATTTGAGCTCTGTGCAAGATTTTAGCAAAGTTGAAATTTCCAGCAAAACCCAAAGGGGTTAACCCATGGTTTTGGCTCAAATTTGCAATTTGGCTGAAACTTTGCCTATTTCAAAGAGGAGTCTAGAAATGATCTTGAAATGCTTCTAAAAACTCCCAAAACATGATTTCTATTCTTATTTGAGCTGTGTGCAAGATTTTAGCAAAGTTGAAATTTTGACCAAAACCCAAAGGGGTTAACCCATGGTTTTGGCTCAAATTTGCTATTTGGCTGAAAACTTTGCCTATTTCAAAGAGGAGTCTAAAAATGATCTTGAAATGCTTCTAAAAACTTCCAAAACATCATTTCTATTCTTATTTGAGCTGTGTGCAAGATTTTAGCAAAGTTGAAATTTTGACCAAAACCCAAAGGGGTTAACCCATGGTTTTGGCTCAAATTTGCAATTTGGCTGAAACTTTGCCTCTTTCAAAGAGGAGTCTAGAAATGATCTTGAAATGCTTCTAAAAACTCCCAAAACATGATTTCTATTCTTATTTAAGCTGTGTGCAAGATTTTAGCAAAGTTGAAATTTCGACCAAAACCCGAAGGGGTTAACCCATGGTTTTGGCTCAAATTTGCTACTTGGCTGAAAACTTTGCCTATTTCAAAGAGGAGTCTAGAAATGATCTTGAAATGCTTCTAAAAACTCCCAAAACATGATTTCTATTCTTATTTGAGCTGTGTGTAAGATTTTAGCAAAGTTGAAATTTTGACCAAAACCCAAAGGGGTTAACCCATGGTTTTGGCTCAAATTTGCTACTTGGCTGAAAACTTTGCCTATTTCAAAGAGGAGTCTAGAAATGATCTTGAAATGCTTCTAAAAACTCCCAAAACATGATTTCTATTCTTATTTGAGCTGTGTGCAAGATTTTAGCAAAGTTGAAATTTCGACCAAAACCCGAAGGGGTTAACCCATGGTTTTGGCTCAAATTTGCTACTTGGCTGAAAACTTTGCCTATTTCAAAGAGGAGTCTAGAAATGATCTTGAAATGCTTCTAAAAACTCCCAAAACATGATTTCTATTCTTATTTGAGCTGTGTGCAAGATTTTAGCAAAGTTGAAATTTTGACCAAAACCCAAAGGGGTTAACCCATGGTTTTGGCTCAAATTTGCAATTTGGCTGAAACTTTGCCTATTTCAAAGAGGAGTCTAGAAATGATCTTGAAATGCTTCTAAAAACTCCCAAAACATCATTTCTATTCTTATTTGAGCTCTGTGGAAGATTTTAGCAAAGTTGAAATTTTGACCAACACCCAAAGGGGTTAACCCATGGTTTTGGCTCAAATTTGCAATTTGGCTGAAACTTTGCCTATTTCAAAGAGGAGTCTAGAAATGATCTTGAAATGCTTCTAAAAACTCCCAAAACATGATTTCTATTCTTATTTGAGCTGTGTGCAAGATTTTAGCAAAGTTGAAATTTTGACCAAAACCCAAAGGGGTTAACCCATGGTTTTGGCTCAAATTTGCAATTTGGCTAAAACTTTGCCTATTTCAAAGAGGAGTCTAGAAATGATCTTGAAATGCTTCTAAAAACTCCCAAAACATGATTTCTATTCTTATTTGACCTGTGTGCAAGATTTTAGCGAAGTTGAAATTTTGACCAAAACCCGAAGGGGTTAACCCATGGTTTTGGCTCAAATTTGCTACTTGGCTGAAAACTTTGCCTATTTCAAAGAGGAGTCTAGAAATGATCTTGAAATGCTTCTAAAAACTCCCAAAACATCATTTCTATTCTTATTTGAGCTGTGTGGAAGATTTTAGCAAAGTTGAAATTTTGACCAACACCCAAAGGGGTTAACCCATGGTTTTGGCTCAAATTTGCAATTTGGCTGAAACTTTGCCTATTTCAAAGAGGAGTCTAGAAATGATCTTGAAATGCTTCTAAAAACTCCCAAAACATGATTTCTATTCTTATTTGAGCTGTGTGCAAGATTTTAGCAAAGTTGAAATTTTGACCAAAACCCAAAGGGGTTAACCCATGGTTTTGGCTCAAATTTGCAATTTGGCTAAAACTTTGCCTATTTCAAAGAGGAGTCTAGAAATGATCTTGAAATGCTTCTAAAAACTCCCAAAACATGATTTCTATTCTTATTTGACCTGTGTGCAAGATTTTAGCGAAGTTGAAATTTTGACCAACACCCAAAGGGGTTAACTCATGGTTTTGTCTCAAATTTGCACTTTGGCTGAAACTTTGCCTATTTAAAAGAGGAGTCTAGAAATGATCTTGAAATGCTTCTAAAAACTCCCAAAACATGATTTCTTTTCTTATTTGAGCTGTGTGGAAGATTTTAGCAAAGTTGAAATTTTGACCAACACCCAAAGGGGTTAACCCATGGTTTTGGCTCAAATTTGCAATTTGGCTGAAACTTTGCCTATTTCAAAGAGGAGTCTAGAAATGATCTTGAAATGCTTCTAAAAACTCCCAAAACATGATTTCTATTCCTATTTGAGCTGTGTGCAAGATTTTAACAAAGTTGAAATTTTGACCAAAACCCAAAGGGGTTAACCCATGGTTTTGGCTCAAATTTGCAATTTGGCTGAAACTTTGCCTATTTAAAACAGGAGTCTAGAAATGATCTTGAAATGCTTCTAAAAACTCCCAAAACATGATTTCTATTCTTATTTGAGCTGTGTGCAAGATTTTAACAAAGTTAAAATTTTGACCAAAACCCAAAGGGGTTAACCCATGGTTTGGGCTCAAATTTGCTACTTGGCTGACAACTTTGCCTATTTCAAAGAGGAGTCTAGAAATGATCTTGAAATGCTTCTAAAAACTCCCCAAACATGATTTCTATTCTTATTTGAGCTGTGTGCAAGATTTTAGCAAAGTTGAAATTTCGACCAAAACCCGAAGGGGTTAACCCATGGTTTTGGCTCAAATTTGCTACTTGGCTGAAAACTTTGCCTATTTCAAAGAGGAGTCTAGAAATGATCTAGAAATGCTTCTAAAAACTCCCAAAACATGATTTCTATTCTTATTTGAGCTGTGTGCAAGATTTTAGCAAAGTTGAAATTTCCAGCAAAACCCAAAGGGGTTAACCCATGGTTTTGGCTCAAATTTGCAATTTGGCTAAAACTTTGCCTATTTCAAAGAGGAGTCTAGAAATGATCTTGAAATGCTTCTAAAACCTCCCAAAACATGATTTCTATTCTTATTTGAGCTGTGTGCAAGATTTTAGCAAAGTTGAAATTTCCAGCAAAACCCAAAGGGGTTAACCCATGGTTTTAGCTCAAATTTGCAATTTGGCTAAAACTTTGCCTATTTCAAAGAGGAGTCTAGAAATGATCTTAAAATGCTTCTAAAAACTCCCAAAACATGATTTCTATTCTTATTTGAGCTGTGTGCAAGATTTTAGCAAAGTTGAAATTTTGACTAAAACCCAAAAGGGTTAACCCATGGTTTTGGCTCAAATTTGCAATTTGGCTGAAACTTTGCCTATTTCAAAGAGGAGTCTAGAAATGATCTTGAAATGCTTCTAAAAACTCCCAAAACATGATTTCTATTCTTATTTGAGCTGTGTGCAAGATTTTAGCAAAGTTGAAATTTTGACCAACACCCAAAGGGGTTAACCCATGGTTTTGGCTCAAATTTGCAATTTGGCTGAAACTTTGCCTATTTCAAAGAGGAGTCTAGAAATGATCTTGAAATGCTTCTAAAAACTCCCAAAACATGATTTCTATTCTTATTTGAGCTGTGTGGAAGATTTTAGCAAAGTTAAAATTTTGACCAAAACCCAAAGGGGTTAACCCATGGTTTTGGCTCAAATTTGCAATTTGGCTGAATCTTTGCCTATTTCAAAGAGGAGTCTAGAAATGATCTTGAAATGCTTCTAAAAACTCCCAAAACATGATTTCTTTTCTTATTTGAGCTGTGTGGAAGATTTTAGCAAAGTTAAAATTTTGAGCAACACCCAAAGGGGTTAACCCATGGTTTTGGCTCAAATTTGCAATTTGGCTGAAACTTTGCCTATTTCAAAGAGGAGTCTAGAAATGATCTTGAAATGCTTCTAAAACCTCCCAAAACATGATTTCTATTCTTATTTGAGCTGTGTGCAAGATTTTAGCAAAGTTGAAATTTTGACCAAAACCCAAAGAGGTTAACCCATGGTTTTGGCTCAAATTTGCAATTTGGCTGAAACTTTGCCTATTTCAAAGAGGAGTCTAGAAATGATCTTGAAATGCTTCTAAAAACTCCCAAAACATGATTTCTATTCTTATTTGAGCTGTGTGCAAGATTTTAGCAAAGTTGAAATTTTGACCAACACCCAAAGGGGTTAACTCATGGTTTTGTCTCAAATTTGCACTTTGGCTGAAACTTTGCCTATTTAAAAGAGGAGTCTAGAAATGATCTTGAAATGGTTCTAAAAACTTCCAAAACATGATTTCTATTCTTATTTGAGCTGTGTGCAAGATTTTAGCAAAGTTGAAATTTTGACCAAAACCCAAAGGGGTTAACCCATGGTTTTGGCTCAAATTTGCAATTTGGCTGAAACTTTGCCTATTTCAAACAGGAGTCTAGAAATGATCTTGAAATGCTTCTAAAAACTCCCAAAACATGATTTCTATTCTTATTTGAGCAGTGTGTAAGATTTTAGCAAAGTTGAAATTTTGACCAAAACCCAAAGGGGTTAACCCATGGTTTTGGCTCAAATTTGCAATTTGGCTGAAACTTTGCCTATTTTAAAGAGGAGTCTAGAAATGATCTTGAAATGCTTCTAAAAACTCCCAAAACATGATTTCTATTCTTATTTGAGCTGTGTGCAAGATTTTAGCAAAGTTGAAATTTCGACCAAAACCCGAAGGGGTTAACCCATGGTTTTGGCTCAAATTTGCTACTTGGCTGAAAACTTTGCCTATTTCAAAGAGGAGTATAGAAATGATCTTGAAATGCTTCTAAAAACTCCCAAAACATGATTTCTATTCTTATTTGAGCTGTGTGCAAGATTTTAGCAAAGTTGAAATTTCGAGCAAAACCCAAAGGGGTTAACCCATGGTTTTGGCTCAAATTTGCAATTTGGCTAAAACTTTGCCTATTTCAAAGAGGAGTCTAGAAATGATCTTGAAATGCTTCTAAAACCTCCCAAAACATGATTTCTATTCTTATTTGAGCTGTGTGCAAGATTTTAGCAAAGTTGAAATTTTCAGCAAAACCCAAAGGGGTTAACCCATTGTTTTGGCTCAAATTTGCTATTTGGCTGAAACTTTTCCTATTTCAAAGAGGAGTCTAGAAATGATCTTGAAATGCTTCTAAAAACTCCCAAAACATCATTACTATTCTTATTTGAGCTGTGTGCAAGATTTTAGCAAAGTTGAAATTTTGACCAAAACCCAAAGGGGTTAACCCATGGTTTTGGCTCAAATTTGCAATTTCGCTGAAACTTTGCCTATTTCAAAGAGGAGTCTAGAAATGATCTTGAAATGCTTCTAAAAACTCCCAAAACATGATTTCTATTCTTATTTGAGCTGTGTGCAAGATTTTAGCAAAGTTGAAATTTCGACCAAAACCCGAAGGGGTTAACCCATGGTTTTGGCTCAAATTTGCTACTTAGCTGAAAACTTTGCCTATTTCAAAGAGGAGTATAGAAATGATCTTGAAATGCTTCTAAAAACTTCCAAAACATGATTTCTATTCTTATTTGAGCTGTGTGCAAGATTTTAGCAAAGTTGAAATTTCGAGCAAACCCCAAAGGGGTTAACCCATGGTTTTGGCTCAAATTTGCAATTTGGCTAAAACTTTGCCTATTTCAAAGAGGAGTCTAGAAATGATCTTGAAATGCTTCTAAAACCTCCCAAAACATGATTTCTATTCTTATTTGAGCTGTGTGCAAGATTTTAGCAAAGTTGAAATTTCCAGCAAAACCCAAAGGGGTTAACCCATTGTTTTGGCTCAAATTTGCTATTTGGCTGAAACTTTTCCTATTTCAAAGAGGAGTCTAGAAATGATCTTGAAATGCTTCTAAAAACTCCCAAAACATCATTACTATTCTTATTTGAGCTGTGTGCAAGATTTTAGCAAAGTTGAAATTTTGACCAAAACCCAAAGGGGTTAACCCATGGTTTTGGCTCAAATTTGCAATTTCGCTGAAACTTTGCCTATTTCAAAGAGGAGTCTAGAAATGATCTTGAAATGCTTCTAAAAACTCCCAAAACATGATTTCTATTCTTATTTGAGCTGTGTGCGAGATTTTAGCAAAGTTGAAATTTCGACCAAAACCCGAAGGGGTTAACCCATGGTTTTGGCTCAAATTTGCTACTTGGCTGAAAACTTTGCCTATTTCAAAGAGGAGTATAGAAATGATCTTGAAATGCTTCTAAAAACTTCCAAAACATGATTTCTATTCTTATTTGAGCTGTGTGCAAGATTTTAGCAAAGTTGAAATTTTGACCAAAACCCAAAGGGGTTAACCCATGGTTTTGGCTCAAATTTGCAATTTGGCTGAAACTTTGCCTATTTCAAAGAGGAGTCTAGAAATGATCTTGAAATGCTTCTAAAAACTCCCAAAACCTGATTTCTATTCTTATTTGAGCTGTGTGCAAGATTTTAGCAAAGTTAAAATTTTGACCAACACCCAAACGGGTTAACCCATGGTTTTGGCTCAAATTTGCAATTTGGCTGAAACTTTGCCTATTTCAAAGAGGAGTCTAGAAATGATCTTGAAATGCTTCTAAAAACTCCCAAAACATGATTTCTATTCTTATTTGAGCTGTGTGCAAGATTTTAGCAAAGTTGAAATTTTGACCAACACCCAAAGGGGTTAACTCATGGTTTTGTCTCAAATTTGCACTTTGGCTGAAACTTTGCCTATTTAAAAGAGGAGTCTAGAAATGTTCTTAAAATGCTTCTAAAAACTTCCAAAACATGATTTCTATTCTTATTTGAGCTGTGTGCAAGATTTTAGCAAAGTTGAAATTTTGACCAAATCCCAAAGGGGTTAACCCATGGTTTTGGCTCAAATTTGCAATTTGGCTGAAACTTTGCCTATTTCAAAGAGGAGTCTAGAAATGATCTTGAAATGCTTCTAAAAACTCCCAAAACATGATTTCTTTTCTTATTTGAGCTGTGTGGAAGATTTTAGCAAAGTTGAAATTTTGACCAACACCCAAAGGGGTTAACCCATGGTTTTGGCTCAAATTTGCAATTTGGCTGAAACTTTGCCTATTTCAAAGAGGAGTCTAGAAATGATCTTGAAATGCTTCTTAAAACTCCCAAAACATGATTTCTATTCTTATTTGAGCTGTGTGCAAGATTTTAGCAAAGTTGAAATTTTGACCAAAACCCAAAGGGGTTAACCCATGGTTTTGGCTCAAATTTGCAATTTGGCTGAAACTTTGCCTATTTCAAAGAGGAGTCTAGAAATGATCTTGAAATGCTTCTAAAAACTCCCAAAACATGATTTCTATTCTTATTTGAGCTGTGTGCAAGATTTTAGCAAAGTTGAAATTTTGACCAACAACCAAAGGGGTTAACTCATGGTTTTGTCTCAAATTTGCACTTTGGCTGAAACTTTGCCTATTTAAAAGACGAGTCTAGAAATGATCTTGAAATGCTTCTAAAAACTTCCAAAACATGATTTCTATTCTTATTTGAGCTGTGTGCAAGATTTTAGCAAAGTTGAAATTTTGACCAAAACCCAAAGGGGTTAACCCATGGTTTTGGCTCAAATTTGCAATTTGGCTGAACCTTTGCCTATTTCAAAGAGGAGTCTAGAAATGATCTTGAAATGCTTCTAAAAACTCCCAAAACATGATTTCTATTCTTATTTGAGCTGTGTGTAAGGTTTTAGCAAAGTTGAAATTTTGACCAAAACCCAAAGGGGTTAACCCATGGTTTTGGCTCAAATTTGCAATTTGGCTGAAACTTTGCCTATTTCAAAGAGGAGTCTAGAAATGATCTTGAAATGCTTCTAAAAACTCCCAAAACATGATTTCTATTCTTATTTGAGCTGTGTGTAAGGTTTTAGCAAAGTTGAAATTTTGACCAAAACCCAAAGGGGTTAACCCATGGTTTTGGCTCAAATTTGCAATTTGGCTGAAACTTTGCCTATTTCAAAGAGGAGTCTAGAAATGATCTTGAAATGCTTCTAAAAACTCCCAAAACATGATTTCTATTCTTATTTGAGCTGTGTGCAAGATTTTAGCAAAGTTGAAATTTCGACCAAAACCCGAAGGGGTTAACCCATGGTTTTGGCTCAAATTTGCTACTTGGCTGAAAACTTTGCCTATTTCAAAGAGGAGTCTAGAAATGATCTTGAAATGCTTCTAAAAACTCCCAAAACATTATTTCTATTCTTATTTGAGCTGTGTGCAAGATTTTAGCAAAGTTGAAATTTCGAGCAAAACCCAAAGGGGTTAACCCATGGTTTTGGCTCAAATTTGCAATTTGGCTAAAACTTTGCCTATTTCAAAGAGGAGTCTAGAAATGATCTTGAAATGGTTCTATAACCTCCCAAAACATGATTTCTATTCTTATTTGAGCTGTGTGCAAGATTTTAGCAAAGTTGAAATTTCCAGCAAAACCCAAAGGGGTTAACCCATGGTTTTGGCTCAAATTTGCAATTTGGCTGAAACTTTGCCTATTTCAAAGAGGAGTCTAGAAATGATCTTGAAATGCTTCTAAAAACTCCCAAAACATGATTTCTATTCTTATTTGAGCTGTGTGCAAGATTTTAGCAAAGTTGAAATTTTGACCAACACCCAAAGGGGTTAACTCATGGTTTTGTCTCAAATTTGTACTTTGGCTGAAACTTTGCCTATTTAAAAGAGGAGTCTAGAAATGATCTTGAAATGGTTCTAAAAACTTCCAAAACATGATTTCTATTCTTATTTGAGCTGTGTGCAAGATTTTAGCAAAGTTGAAATTTTGACCAAAACCCAAAGGGGTTAACCCATGGTTTTGGCTCAAATTTGCAATTTGGCTGAAACTTTGCCTATTTCAAAGAGGAGTCTAGAAATGATCTTGAAATGCTTCCAAAAACTCCCAAAACATGATTTCTATTCTTATTTGAGCTGTGTGCAAGATTTTAGCAAAGTTGAAATTTTGACCACAACCCAAAGGGGTTAACCCATGGTTTTGGCTCAAATTTGCAATTTGGCTAAAACTTTGCCTATTTCAAAGAGGAGTCTAGAAATGATCTTGAAATGCTTCTAAAACCTCCCAAAACATGATTTCTATTCTTATTTGAGCTGTGTGCAAGATTTTAGCAAAGTTGAAATTTTGACCAAAACCCAAAGGGGTTAACCCATTGTTTTGGCTCAAATTTGCTATTTGGCTGAAACTTTGCCTATTTCAAAGAGGAGTCTAGAAATGATCTTGAAATGCTTCTAAAAACTCCCAAAACATGATTTCTATTCTTATTTGAGCTGTGTGCAAGATTTTAGCAAAGTTGAAATTTTGACCAAAACCCAAAGGGGTTAACCCATGGTTTTGGCTCAAATTTGCAATTTGGCTAAAACTTTGCCTATTTCAAAGAGGAGTCTAGAAATGATCTTGAAATGCTTCTAAAAACTCCCAAAACATGATTTCTATTCTTATTTGAGCTGTGTGCAAGATTTTAGCAAAGTTGAAATTTTGACCAAAACCCAAAGGGGTTAACCCATGGTTTTGGCTCAAATTTGCAATTTGGCTGAAACTTTGCCTATTTCAAAGAGGAGTCTAGAAATGATCTTGAAATGCTTCCAAAAACTCCCAAAACATGATTTCTATTCTTATTTGAGCTGTGTGCAAGATTTTAGCAAAGTTGAAATTTCGACCAAAACCCAAAGGGGTTAACCCATGGTTTTGGCTCAAATTTGCAATTTGGCTGAAACTTTGCCTATTTCAAAGAGGAGTCTAGAAATGATCTTGAAATGCTTCTAAAAACTCCCAAAACATGATTTCTATTCTTATTTGAGCTGTGTGCAAGATTTTAGCAAAGTTGAAATTTTGACCAACACCCAAAGGGGTTAACTCATGGTTTTGTCTTAAATTTGCACTTTGGCTGAAACTTTGCCTATTTAAAAGAGGAGTCTAGAAATGATCTTGAAATGCTTCTATAACCTCCCAAAACATGATTTCTATTCTTATTGGAGCCATGTGCAAGATTTTAGCAAAGTTGAAATTTTGACCAAAACCCAAAGGGGTTAACCTATGGTTTTGGCTCAAATTTGCAATTTGGCTGAAACTTTGCCTATTTCAAAGAGAAGTCTAGAAATGATCTTGAAATGCTTCTAAAAACTCCCAAAACATGATTTCTATTCTTATTTGAGCTGTGTGCAAGATTTTAGCAAAGTTGAAATTTTGACCAACTTCCAAAGGGGTTAAGTCATGGTTTTGTCTCAAATTTGCAATTTAGGTAAAACTTTGCCTATTTAAAAGAGGAGTCTAGAAATGATCTTGAAATGCTTCCAAAAACTTCCAAAACATGATTTCTATTCTTATTTGAGCTGTGTGCAAGATTTTAGCAAAGTTGAAATTTTGACCAAAACCCAAAGGGGTTAACCCATGGTTTTGGCTCAAATTTGCAATTTGGCTAAAACTTTGCCTATTTCAAAGAGGAGTCTAGAAATGATCTTGAAATGCTTCTAAAAACTCCCAAAACATGATTTCTATTCTTATTTGAGCTGTGTGTAAGATTTTAGCAAAGTTGAAATTTTGACCAAAACCCAAAGGGGTTAACCCATGGTTTTGGCTCAAATTTGCAATTTGGCTGAAACTTTGCCTATTTCAAAGAGGAGTCTAGAAATGATCTTGAAATGCTTCTAAAAACTCCCAAAACATGATTTCTATTCTTATTTGAGCTGTGTGCAAGATTTTAGCAAAGTTGAAATTTCGACCAAAACCCGAAGGGGTTAACCCATGGTTTTGGCTCAAATTTGCTACTTGGCTGAAAACTTTGCCTATTTCAAAGAGGAGTCTAGAAATGATCTTGAAATGCTTCTAAAAACTCCCAAAACATTATTTCTATTCTTATTTGAGCTGTGTGCAAGATTTTAGCAAAGTTGAAATTTCGAGCAAAACCCAAAGGGGTTAACCCATGGTTTTGGCTCAAATTTGCAATTTGGCTAAAACTTTGCCTATTTCAAAGAGGAGTCTAGAAATGATCTTGAAATGGTTCTATAACCTCCCAAAACATGATTTCTATTCTTATTTGAGCTGTGTGCAAGATTTTAGCAAAGTTGAAATTTCCAGCAAAACCCAAAGGGGTTAACCCATGGTTTTGGCTCAAATTTGCAATTTGGCTGAAACTTTGCCTATTTCAAAGAGGAGTCTAGAAATGATCTTGAAATGCTTCTAAAAACTCCCAAAACATGATTTCTATTCTTATTTGAGCTGTGTGCAAGATTTTAGCAAAGTTGAAATTTTGACCAAAACCCAAAGGGGTTAACCCATGGTTTTGGCTCAAATTTGCTATTTGGCTGAAAACTTTGCCTATTTCAAAGAGGAGTCTAGAAATGATCTTGAAATGCTTCTAAAAACTCCCAAAACATCATTTCTATTCTTATTTGAGCTGTGTGCATGATTTTAGCAAAGTTGAAATTTTGACCAAAACCCAAAGGGGTTAACCCATGGTTTTGGCTCAAATTTGCAATTTGGCTGAAACTTTGCCTATTTCAAAGAGGAGTCTAGAAATGATCTTGAAATGCTTCTATAAACTCCCAAAACATGATTTCTATTCCTATTTGAGCTGTGTGCAAGATTTTAACAAAGTTAAAATTTTGACCAAAACCCAAAGGGGTTAACCCATGGTTTTGGCTCAAATTTGCAATTTGGCTGAAACTTTGCCTATTTCAAAGAGGAGTCTAGAAATGATCTTGAAATGCTTCTAAAAACTCCCAAAACATGATTTCTATTCTTATTTGAGCTGTGTGCAAGATTTTAGCAAAGTTGAAATTTTGACCAACACCCAAAGGGGTTAACCCATGGTTTTGGCTCAAATTTGCAATTTGGCTGAAACTTTGCCTATTTCAAAGAGGAGTCTAGAAATGATCTTGAAATGCTTCTTAAAACTCCCAAAACATGATTTCTATTCTTATTTGAGCTGTGTGCAAGATTTTAGCAAAGTTGAAATTTTGACCAAAACCCAAAGGGGTTAACCCATGGTTTTGGCTCAAATTTGCAATTTGGCTGAAACTTTGCCTATTTCAAAGAGGAGTCTAGAAATGATCTTGAAATGCTTCTAAAAACTCCCAAAACATGATTTCTATTCTTATTTGAGCTGTGTGCAAGATTTTAGCAAAGTTGAAATTTTGACCAACAACCAAAGGGGTTAACTCATGGTTTTGTCTCAAATTTGCACTTTGGCTGAAACTTTGCCTATTTAAAAGACGAGTCTAGAAATGATCTTGAAATGCTTCTAAAAACTTCCAAAACATGATTTCTATTCTTATTTGAGCTGTGTGCAAGATTTTAGCAAAGTTGAAATTTTGACCAAAACCCAAAGGGGTTAACCCATGGTTTTGGCTCAAATTTGCAATTTGGCTGAACCTTTGCCTATTTCAAAGAGGAGTCTAGAAATGATCTTGAAATGCTTCTAAAAACTCCCAAAACATGATTTCTATTCTTATTTGAGCTGTGTGTAAGATTTTAGCAAAGTTGAAATTTTGACCAAAACCCAAAGGGGTTAACCCATGGTTTTGGCTCAAATTTGCAATTTGGCTGAAACTTTGCCTATTTCAAAGAGGAGTCTAGAAATGATCTTGAAATGCTTCTAAAAACTCCCAAAACATGATTTCTATTCTTATTTGAGCTGTGTGCAAGATTTTAGCAAAGTTGAAATTTCGACCAAAACCCGAAGGGGTTAACCCATGGTTTTGGCTCAAATTTGCTACTTGGCTGAAAACTTTGCCTATTTCAAAGAGGAGTCTAGAAATGATCTTGAAATGCTTCTAAAAACTCCCAAAACATTATTTCTATTCTTATTTGAGCTGTGTGCAAGATTTTAGCAAAGTTGAAATTTCGAGCAAAACCCAAAGGGGTTAACCCATGGTTTTGGCTCAAATTTGCAATTTGGCTAAAACTTTGCCTATTTCAAAGAGGAGTCTAGAAATGATCTTGAAATGGTTCTATAACCTCCCAATACATGATTTCTATTCTTATTTGAGCTGTGTGCAAGATTTTAGCAAAGTTGAAATTTCCAGCAAAACCCAAAGGGGTTAACCCATGGTTTTGGCTCAAATTTGCAATTTGGCTGAAACTTTGCCTATTTCAAAGAGGAGTCTAGAAATGATCTTGAAATGCTTCTAAAAACTCCCAAAACATGATTTCTATTCTTATTTGAGCTGTGTGCAAGATTTTAGCAAAGTTGAAATTTTGACCAAAACCCAAAGGGGTTAACCCATGGTTTTGGCTCAAATTTGCTATTTGGCTGAAAACTTTGCCTATTTCAAAGAGGAGTCTAGAAATGATCTTGAAATGCTTCTAAAAACTCCCAAAACATGATTTCTATTCTTATTTGAGCTGTGTGCATGATTTTAGCAAAGTTGAAATTTTGACCAAAACCCAAAGGGGTTAACCCATGGTTTTGGCTCAAATTTGCAATTTGGCTGAAACTTTGCCTATTTCAAAGAGGAGTCTAGAAATGATCTTGAAATGCTTCTAAAAACTCCCAAAACATGATTTCTATTCTTATTTGAGCTGTGTGCAAGATTTTAGCAAAGTTGAAATTTTGACCAACACCCAAAGGGGTTAACTCATGGTTTTGTCTCAAATTTGTACTTTGGCTGAAACTTTGCCTATTTAAAAGAGGAGTCTAGAAATGATCTTGAAATGGTTCTAAAAACTTCCAAAACATGATTTCTATTCTTATTTGAGCTGTGTGCAAGATTTTAGCAAAGTTGAAATTTTGACCAAAACCCAAAGGGGTTAACCCATGGTTTTGGCTCAAATTTGCAATTTGGCTGAAACTTTGCCTATTTCAAAGAGGAGTCTAGAAATGATCTTGAAATGCTTCCAAAAACTCCCAAAACATGATTTCTATTCTTATTTGAGCTGTGTGCAAGATTTTAGCAAAGTTGAAATTTTGACCACAACCCAAAGGGGTTAACCCATGGTTTTGGCTCAAATTTGCAATTTGGCTAAAACTTTGCCTATTTCAAAGAGGAGTCTAGAAATGATCTTGAAATGCTTCTAAAACCTCCCAAAACATGATTTCTTTTCTTATTTGAGCTGTGTGCAAGATTTTAGCAAAGTTGAAATTTTGACCAAAACCCAAAGGGGTTAACCCATTGTTTTGGCTCAAATTTGCTATTTGGCTGAAACTTTGCCTATTTCAAAGAGGAGTCTAGAAATGATCTTGAAATGCTTCTAAAAACTCCCAAAACATGATTTCTATTCTTATTTGAGCTGTGTGCAAGATTTTAGCAAAGTTGAAATTTTGACCAAAACCCAAAGGGGTTAACCCATGGTTTTGGCTCAAATTTGCAATTTGGCTAAAACTTTGCCTATTTCAAAGAGGAGTCTAGAAATGATCTTGAAATGCTTCTAAAAACTCCCAAAACATGATTTCTATTCTTATTTGAGCTGTGTGCAAGATTTTAGCAAAGTTGAAATTTTGACCACAACCCAAAGGGGTTAACCAATGGTTTTGTCTCAAATTAGCAATTTAGCTGAAACTTTGCCTATTTCAAAGAGGAGTCTAGAAATGATCTTGAAAGGCTTCTAAAACCTCCCAAAACATTATTTCTATTCTTATTTGAGCTGTGTGCAAGATTTTAGGAAAGTTGAAATTTTGACCAAAACCCAAAGGGGTTAACCCATGGTTTTGGCTCAAATTTGCAATTTGGCTGAAACTTTGCCTATTTCAAAGAGGAGTCTAGAAATGATCTTGAAATGCTTCTAAAAACTCCCAAAACATGATTTCTATTCTTCTTTGAGCTGTGTGTAAGATTTTAGCAAAGTTGAAATTTTGACCAAAACCCAAAGGGGTTAACCCATGGTTTTGGCTCCAATTTGCAATTTGGCTGAAACTTTGCCTATTTTAAAGAGGAGTCTAGAAATGATCTTGAAATGCTTCTAAAAACTCCCAAAACATGATTTCTATTCTTATTTGAGCTGTGTGCAAGATTTTAGCAAAGTTAAAATTTTGACAAAAACCCAAAGGGGTTAACCCATGGTTTTGGCTCAAATTTGCAATTTGGCTGAAACTTTCCCTATTTTAAAGAAGAGTCTAGAAATGATCTTGAAATGCTTCTAAAAACTCCCAAAACATGATTTCTATTATTATTTGAGCTGTGTGCAAGATTTTAGCAAAGTTGAAATTTTGACCAACACCCAAAAAGGTTAACCCATGGTTTTGGCTCAAATTTGCAATTTGGCTGAAACTTTGCCTATTTCAAAGAGGAGACTAGAAATGATCTTGAAATGCTTCTAAAAACTCCCAAAACATGATTTCTATTCTTATTTGAGCTGTGTGCAAGATTTTAGCAAAGTTTAAATTTTGACCAACACCCGAAGGGGTTAACCAATGGTTTTGTCTCAAATTTGCAATTTTGCTGAAACTTTGCCTATTTCAAAGAGGAGTCTAGAAATGATCTTAAAATGCATCTAAAAACTTCCAAAACATGATTTCTATTTTTATTTGAGCTGTATGCAAGATTTTAGCAAAGTTGAAATTTCCAGCAAAACCCAAAGGGGTTAACCCATGGTTTTGGCTCAAATTTGCAATTTGGCTGAAACTTTGCCTATTTCCAAGAGGAGTCTAGAAATGATCTTGAAATGCTTCTAAAAACTCCCAAAACATGATTTCTATTCTTATTTGAGCTGTGTGCAAGATTTTAACAAAGTTGAAATTTTGACCAAAACCCAAAGGGGTTAACCCATGGTTTTGGCTCAAATTTGCAATTTGGCTGAAACTTTGCCTATTTAAAAGAGGAGTCTAGAAATAATCTTGAAATGCTTCTAAAAACTCCCAAAACATGATTTCTATTCTTATTTGAGCTGTGTGCAAGATTTTAGCAAAGTTGAAATTTCGACCAAAACCCGAAGGGGTTAACCCATGGTTTTCGCTCAAATTTGCTACTTGGCTGAAATTTTTGCCTATTTCAAAGAGGAGTCTAGAAATGATCTTGAAATGCTTCTAAACACTCCCAAAACATGATTTCTATTCTTATTTGAGCTGTGTGCAAGATTTTAGCAAAGTTGAAATTTCGACCAAAACCCGAAGGGGTTAACCCATGGTTTTGGCTCAAATTTGCAATTTGGCTGAAACTTTGCCTATTTCAAAGAGGAGTCTAGAAATGATCTTGAAATGCTTCTAAAAACTCCCAAAACATGATTTCTATTCTTATTTGAGCTGTGTGCAAGATTTTAGCAAAGTTGAAATTTCGACCAAAACCCGAAGGGGTAAACCCATGGTTTTGGCTCAAATTTGCTACTTGGCTGAAAACTTTGCCTATTTCAAAGAGGAGTCTAGAAATGATCTTGAAATGCTTCTAAAAACTCCCAAAACATGATTTCTATTCTTATTTGAGCTGTGTGCAAGATTTTAGCAAAGTTGAAATTTCGAGCAAAACCCAAAGGGGTTAACCCATGGTTTTGGCTCAAATTTGCAATTTGGCTAAAACTTTGCCTATTTCAAAGAGGAGTCTAGAAATGATCTTGAAATGCTTCTAAAACCTCCCAAAACATGATTTCTATTCATATTTGAGCTGTGTGCAAGATTTTAGCAAAGTTGAAATTTCCAGCAAAACCCAAAGGGGTTAACCCATTGTTTTGGCTCAAATTTGCTATTTGGCTGAAACTTTGCCTATTTCAAAGAGGAGTCTAGAAATGATCTTGAAATGCTTTTAAAAACTCCCAAAACATCATTTCTATTCTTATTTGAGCTGTGTGCAAGATTTTAGCAAAGTTGAAATTTTGACCAAAACCCAAAGGGGTTAACCCATGGTTTTGGCTCAAATTTGCAATTTGGCTGAAACTTTGCCTATTTTAAAGAGGAGTCTAGAAATGATCTTGAAATGCTTCTAAAAACTCCCAAAACATGATTTCTATTCTTATTTGAGCTGTGTGCAAGATTTTAGCAAAGTTGAAATTTTGACCAACACCCAAAGGGGTTAACCCATGGTTTTGGCTCAAATTTGCAATTTGGCTGAAACTTTGCCTATTTCAAAGAGGAGTCTAGAAATGATCTTGAAATGCTTCTAAAAACTCCCAAAACATGATTTCTATTCTTATTTGAGCTGTGTGCAAGATTTTAGCAAAGTTGAAATTTTGACCAACACCCAAAGGGGTTAACCCATGGTTTTGGTTCAAATTTGCAATTTGGCTAAAACTTTGCCTATTTCAAAGAGGAGACTAGAAATGATCTTGAAATGCTTCTAAAAACTCCCAAAACATGATTTCTATTCTTATTTGAGCTGTATGCAAGATTTTAGCAAAGTTGAAATTTCGAGCAAAACCCAAAGGGGTTAACCCATGGTTTTGGCTCAAATTTGCAATTTGGCTGAAACTTTGCCTATTTAAAAGAGGAGTCTAGAAATAATCTTGAAATGCTTCTAAAAACTCCCAAAACATGATTTCTATTCTTATTTGAGCTGTGTGCAAGATTTTAGCAAAGTTGAAATTTCGACCAAAACCCGAAGGGGTTAACCCATGGTTTTGGCTCAAATTTGCTACTTGGCTGAAAACTTTGCCTATTTAAAAGAGGAGTCTAGAAATGATCTTGAAATGCTTCTAAAAACTCCCAAAACATGATTTCTATTCTTATTTGAGCTGTGTGCAAGATTTTAGCAAAGTTGAAATTTCGACCAAAACCCGAAGGGGTTAACCCATGGTTTTGGCTCAAATTTGCAAATTGGCTGAAACTTTGCCTATTTCAAAGAGGAGTCTAGAAATGATCTTGAAATGCTTCTAAAACCTCCCAAAACATGATTTCTATTCTTATTTGAGCTGTGTGCAAGATTTTAGCAAAGTTGAAATTTCGACCAAAACCCGAAGGGGTTAACCCATGGTTTTGGCTCAAATTTGCTACTTGGCTGAAAACTTTGCCTATTTCAAAGAGGAGTCTAGAAATGATCTTGAAATGCTTCTAAAAACTCCCAAAACATTATTTCTATTCTTATTTGAGCTGTGTGCAAGATTTTAGCAAAGTTGAAATTTCGAGCAAAACCCAAAGGGGTTAACCCATGGTTTTGGCTCAAATTTGCAATTTGGCTAAAACTTTGCCTATTTCAAAGAGGAGTCTAGAAATGATCTTGAAATGCTTCTAAAACCTCCCAAAACATGATTTCTATTCTTATTTGAGCTGTGTGCAAGATTTTAGCAAAGTTGAAATTTCCAGCAAAACCCAAAGGGGTTAACCCATTGTTTTGGCTCAAATTTGCTATTTGGCTGAAACTTTGCCTATTTCAAAGAGGAGTCTAGAAATGATCTTGAAATGCTTTTAAAAACTCCCAAAACATCATTTCTATTCTTATTTGAGCTGTGTGCAAGATTTTAGCAAAGTTGAAATTTTGACCAAAACCCAAAGGGGTTAACCCATGGTTTTGGCTCAAATTTGCAATTTGGCTGAAACTTTGCCTATTTTAAAGAGGAGTCTAGAAATGATCTTGAAATGCTTCTAAAAACTCCCAAAACATGATTTCTATTCTTATTTGAGCTGTGTGCAAGATTTTAGCAAAGTTGAAGTTTTGACCAACACCCAAAGGGGTTAACCCATGGTTTTGGTTCAAATTTGCAATTTGGCTAAAACTTTGCCTATTTCAAAGAGGAGACTAGAAATGATCTTGAAATGCTTCTAAAAACTCCCAAAACATGATTTCTATTCTTATTTGAGCTGTGTGCAAGATTTTAGCAAAGTTGAAATTTTGACCAACAGCCAAAGGGGTTAACCAATGGTTTTGTCTCAAATTTGCAATTTGGCTGAAACTTTGCCTATTTCAAAGAGGAGTCTAGAAATGATCTTGAAATGCTTCTAAAAACTCCCAAAACATGATTTCTATTCTTATTTGAGCTGTGTGCAAGATTTTAACAAAGTTGAAATTTTGACCAAAACCCAAAGGGGTTAACCCATGGTTTTGGCTCAAATTTGCAATTTCGCTGAAACTTTGCCTATTTAAAACAGGAGTCTAGAAATGATCTTGAAATGCTTCTAAAAACTCCCAAAACATGATTTCTATTCTTATTTGAGCTGTGTGCAAGATTTTAGCAAAGTTGAAATTTCGACCAAAACCCGAACGGGTTAACCCATGGTTTTGGCTCAAATTTGCTACTTGGCTGAAAACTTTGCCTATTTCAAAGAGGAGTCTAGAAATGATCTTGAAATGCTTCTAAAAACTGCCAAAACATGATTTCTGTTCTTATTTGAGCTGTGTGCAAGATTTTAGCAAAGTTGAAATTTTGAGCAAAACCCAAAGGGGTTAACCCATGGTTTTGGCTCAAATTTGCAATTTGGCTGAAACTTTGCCTATTTCAAAGAGGAGTCTAGAAATGATCTTGAAATGCTTCTGAAAACTCCCAAAACATGATTTCTATTCTTATTTGAGCTGTGTGCAAGATTTTAGCAAAGTTGAAATTTCGACCAAAACCCGAAGGGGTTAACCCATTGTTTTGGCTCAAATTTGCTATTTGGCTGAAAACTTTGCCTATTTCAAAGAGGAGTCTAGAAATGATCTTGAAATGCTTCTGAAAACTCCCAAAACATGATTTCTATTCTTATTTGAGATGTGTGCAAGATTTTAGCAAAGTTGAAATTTTGACCAACACCCAAAGGGGTTAACCCATGGTTTTGGCTACAATTTGCAATTTGGCTGAAACTTTGCCTATTTCAAAGAGGAGTCTAGAAATGATCTTGAAATGCTTGTAAAAACTCCTAAAACATGATTTCTTTTCTTATTTGAGCTGTGTGCAAGATTTCAGCAAAGTTGAAATTTTGACCAAAACCCAAAGGGGTTAACCCATGGTTTTGGCTCAAATTTGCAATTTGGCTGAAACTTTGCCTATTTCAAAGAGGAGTCTAGAAATGATCTTAAAATGCTTCTAAAAACTCCCAAAACATGATTTCTTTTCTTATTTGAGCTGTGTGCAAGATTTTAGCAAAGTTGAAATTTTGACCAAAACCCAAAGGGGTTAACCCATGGTTTTGGCTCAAATTTGCAATTTGGCTAAAACTTTGCCTATTTTAAAGAGGAGTCTAGAAATGATCTTGAAATGCTTCTAAAAACTCCCAAAACATGATTTCTATTCTTATTTGAGCTGTGTGTAAGATTTTAGCAAAGTTGAAATTTTGACCAAAACCTAAAGGGGTTAACCCATGGTTTTGGCTCAAATTTGCAATTTGGCTGAAACTTTGCCTATTTCAAAGAGGAGTCTAGAAATGATCTTGAAATGCTTCTAAAAACTCCCAAAACATGATTTCTATTCTTATTTGAGCTGTGTGCAAGATTTTAGCAAAGTTGAAATTTTGACCAAAACCCAAAGGGGTTAACCCATGGTTTTGGCTCAAATTTGCAATTTGGCTAAAACTTTCCCTATTTCAAAGAGGAGTCTACAAATGATCTTGAAATGCTTCTAAAAACTCCCAAAACATGATTTCTATTCTTATTTGAGCTGTGTGCAAGATTTTAGCAAAGTTGAAATTTTGACCAAAACCCAAAGGGGTTAACCCATGGTTTTGGCTCAAATTTGCAATTTTGGCTAAAACTTTCCCTATTTCAAAGAGGAGTCTACAAATGATCTTGAAATGCTTCTAAAAACTCCCAAAACATGATTTCTATTCTTATTTGAGCTGTGTGCAAGATTTTAGCAAAGTTGAAAATTTGACCAAAACCCAAAGGGGTTAACCCATGGTTTTGGCTCAAATTTGCAATTTGGCTGAAACTTTGCCTATTTCAAAGAGGAGTCTAGAAATGATCTTGAAATGCTTCTAAAAACTCCCAAAACATGATTTCTATTCTTATTTGAGCTGTGTGTAAGATTTTAGCAAAGTTGAAATTTTGACCAAAACCCAAAGGGGTTAACCCATGGTTTTGGCTCAAATTTGCAATTTGGCTGAAACTTTGCCTATTTCAAAGAGGAGTCTAGAAATGATCTTGAAATGCTTCTAAAAACTCCCAAAACATGATTTCTATTCTTATTTGAGCTGTGTGCAAGATTTTAGCAAAGTTGAAATTTTGACCAAAACCCAAAGGGGTTAACCCATGGTTTTGTCTCAAATTTGCAATTTGGCTGAAACTTTGCCTATTTCAAAGAGGAGTCTAGAAATGATCTTGAAATGCTTCTAAAAACTCCCAAAACATGATTTCTATTCTTATTTGAGCTGTGTGCAAGATTTTAGCAAAGTTGAAATTTCGACCAAATCCCGAAGGGGTTAACCCATGGTTTTGGCTCAAATTTGCTATTTGGCTGAAAACTTTGCCTATTTCAAAGAGGAGTCTAGAAATGATCTTGAAATGCTTCTAAAAACTCCCAAAACATGATTTCTATTCTTATTTCAGCTGTGTGCAAGATTTTAGCAAAGTTGAAATTTTGACCAAAACCCAAAGGGGTTAACCCATGGTTTTGGCTCAAATTTGCAATTTGGCTGAAACTTTGCCTATTTCAAAGAGGAGTCTAGAAATGTTCTTGAAATGCTTCTAAAAACTCCCAAAAAATCATTTCTATTCTTATTTGAGCTGTGTGCAAGATTTCAGCAAAGTTGAAATTTTGACCAAAACCCAAAGGGGTTAACCCATGGTTTTGGCTCAAATTTGCAATTTGGCTGAAACTTTGCCTATTTCAAAGAGGAGTCTAGAAATGATCTTGAAATGCTTCTAAAAACTCCCAAAACATGATTTCTATTCTTATTAGAGCTGTGTGCAAGATTTTAGCAAAGTTGAAATTTTGACCAAAACCCAAAGGGGTTAACCCATGGTTTTGGCTCAAATTTGCAATTTGGCTAAAACTTTGCCTATTTCAAAGAGGAGTCTAGAAATGATCTTGAAATGCTTCTAAAAACTCCCAAAACATGATTTCTATTCTTTTTTGACCTGTGTGCAAGATTTTAGCAAAGTTGAAATTTTGACCAAAACCCAAAGGGGTTAACCCATGGTTTTGGCTCAAATTTGCAATTTGGCTAAAACTTTCCCTATTTCAAAGAGGAGTCTAGAAATGATCTTGAAATGCTTCTAAAAACTCCCAAAACATGATTTCTATTCTTATTTGAGATGTGTGCAAGATTTTAGCAAAGTTGAAATTTTGACCAAAACCCAAAGGGGTTAACCCATGGTTTTGGCTCAAATTTGCAATTTGGCTGAAACTTTGCCTATTTCAAAGAGGAGTCTAGAAATGATCTTGAAATGCTTCTAAAAACTCCCAAAACATGATTTCTATTCTTATTGAGCTGTGTGGAAGATTTTAGCAAAGTTGAAATTTTGACCAAAACCCAAAGGGGTTAACCCATGGTTTTGGCTCAAATTTGCAATTTGGCTGAAACTTTGCCTATTTGAAAGAGGAGTCTAGAAATGATCTTGAAATGCTTCTAAAAACTCCCAAAACATCATTTCTATTCTTATTTGAGCTGTGTGCAAGATTTTAGCAAAGTTGAAATTTTGACCAAAACCCAAAGGGGTTAACCCATGGTTTTGGCTCAAATTTGCAATTTGGCTAAAACTTTCCCTATTTCAAAGAGGAGTCTACAAATGATCTTGAAATGCTTCTAAAAACTCCCAAAACATGATTTCTATTCTTATTTGAGCTGTGTGCAAGATTTTAGCAAAGTTGAAATTTTGACCAAAACCCAAAGGGGTTTTGGCTCAAATTTGCAATTTGGCTGAAACTTTGCCTATTTCAAAGAGGAGTCTAGAAATGATCTTGAAATGCTTCTAAAAACTCCCAAAACATGATTTCTATTCTTATTTGAGCTGTGTGCAAGATTTTAGCAAAGTTGAAATTTTGACCAAAACCTAAAGGGGTTACCCATGGTTTTGGCTCAAATTTGCAATTTGGCTGAAACTTTGCCTATTTCAAAGAGGAGTCTAGAAATGATCTTGAAATGCTTCTTAAAACTCCCAAAACATGATTTCTATTCTTATTTGAGCTGTGTGCAAGATTTTAGCAAAGTTGAAATTTCGACCAAATCCCGAAGGGGTTAACCCATGGTTTTGGCTCAAATTTGCTAATTGGCTGAAAACTTTGCCTATTTCAAAGAGGAGTCTAGAAATGATCTTGAAATGCTTCTAAAAACTCCCAAAACATGATTTCTATTCTTATTTCAGCTGTGTGCAAGATTTTAGCAAAGTTGAAATTTTGACCAAAACCCAAAGGGGTTAACCCATGGTTTTGGCTCAAATTTGCAATTTGGCTGAAACTTTGCCTATTTCAAAGAGGAGTCTAGAAATGATCTTGAAATGCTTCTAAAAACTCCCAAAAAATTATTTCTATTCTTATTTGAGCTGTGTGCAAGATTTCAGCAAAGTTGAAAATTTGACCAAAACCCAAAGGGGTTAACCCATGGTTTTGGCTCAAATTTGCAATTTGGCTGAAACTTTGCCTATTTCAAAGAGGAGTCTAGAAATGATCTTGAAATGCTTGTAAAAACTCCCAAAACATGATTTCTATTCTTATTAGAGCTGTGTGCAAGATTTTAGCAAAGTTGAAATTTTGACCAACACCCAAAGGGGTTAACCCATGGTTTTGGCTCAAATTTCCAATTTGGCTAAAACTTTGCCTATTTCAAAGAGGAGTCTAGAAATGATCTTGAAATGCTTCTAAAAACTCCCAAAACATGATTTCTATTCTTTTTTGAGCTGTGTGCAAGATTTTAGCAAAGTTGAAATTTTGACCAAAACCCAAAGGGGTTAACCCATGGTTTTGGCTCAAATTTGCAATTTGGCTAAAACTTTCCCTATTTCAAAGAGGAGTCTACAAATGATCTTGAAATGCTTCTAAAAACTCCCAAAACATGATTTCTATTCTTATTTGAGATGTGTGCAAGATTTTAGCAAAGTTGAAATTTTGACCAAAACCCAAAGGGGTTAACCCATGGTTTTGGCTCAAATTTGCAATTTGGCTGAAACTTTGCCTATTTCAAAGAGGAGTCTAGAAATGATCTTGAAATGCTTCTAAAAACTCCCAAAACATGATTTCTATTCTTATTTGAGCTGTGTGGAAGATTTTAGCAAAGTTGAAATTTTGACCAAAACCCAAAGAGGTTAACCCATGGTTTTGGCTCAAATTTGCAATTTGGCTGAAACTTTGCCTATTTCAAAGAGGAGGCTAGAAATGATCTTGAAATGCTTCTAAAAACTCCCAAAACATCATTTCTATTCTTATTTCAGCTGTGTGCAAGATTTTAGCAAAGTTGAAATTTTGACCAAAACCCAAAGGGGTTAACCCATGGTTTTGGCTCAAATTTGCAATTTGGCTAAAACTTTCCCTATTTCAAAGAGGAGTCTACAAATGATCTTGAAATGCTTCTAAAAACTCCCAAAACATGATTTCTATTCTTATTTGAGCTGTGTGCAAGATTTTAGCAAAGTTGAAATTTTGACCAAAACCCAAAGGGGTTTTTTTCTCAAATTTGCAATTTGGCTGAAACTTTGCCTATTTCAAAGAGGAGTCTAGAAATGATCTTGAAATGCTTCTAAAAACTCCCAAAACATGATTTCTATTCTTATTTGAGCTGTGTGCAAGATTTTAGCAAAGTTGAAATTTTGACCAAAACCCAAAGGGGTTACCCATGGTTTTGGCTCAAATTTGCAATTTGGCTGAAACTTTGCCTATTTCAAAGAGGAGTCTAGAAATGATCTTGAAATGCTTCTTAAAACTCCCAAAACATGATTTCTATTCTTATTTGAGCTGTGTGCAAGATTTTAGCAAAGTTGAAATTTCGACCAAATCCCGAAGGGGTTAACCCATGGTTTTGGCTCAAATTTGCTATTTGGCTGAAAACTTTGCCTATTTCAAAGAGGAGTCTAGAAATGATCTTGAAATGCTTCTAAAAACTCCCAAAACATGATTTCTATTCTTATTTCAGCTGTGTGCAAGATTTTAGCAAAGTTGAAATTTTGACCAAAACCCAAAGGGGTTAACCCATGGTTTTGGCTCAAATTTGCAATTTGGCTGAAACTTTGCCTATTTCAAAGAGGAGTCTAGAAATGATCTTGAAATGCTTCTAAAAACTCCCAAAAAATTATTTCTATTCTTATTTGAGCTGTGTGCAAGATTTCAGCAAAGTTGAAATTTTGACCAAAACCCAAAGGGGTTAACCCATGGTTTTGGCTCAAATTTGCAATTTGGCTGAAACTTTGCCTATTTCAAAGAGGAGTCTAGAAATGATCTTGAAATGCTTGTAAAAACTCCCAAAACATGATTTCTATTCTTATTTGAGCTGTGTGCAAGATTTTAGCAAAGTTGAAATTTTGACCAAAACCCAAAGGGGTTTTGGCTCAAATTTGCAATTTGGCTGAAACTTTGCCTATTTCAAAGAGGAGTCTAGAAATGATCTTGAAATGCTTCTAAAAACTCCCAAAACATGATTTCTATTCTTATTTGAGCTGTGTGCAAGATTTTAGCAAAGTTGAAATTTTGACCAAAACCCAAAGGGGTTACCCATGGTTTTGGCTCAAATTTGCAATTTGGCTGAAACTTTGCCTATTTCAAAGAGGAGTCTAGAAATGATCTTGAAATGCTTCTTAAAACTCCCAAAACATGATTTCTATTCTTATTTGAGCTGTGTGCAAGATTTTAGCAAAGTTGAAATTTCGACCAAATCCCGAAGGGGTTAACCCATGGTTTTGGCTCAAATTTGCTATTTGGCTGAAAACTTTGCCTATTTCAAAGAGGAGTCTAGAAATGATCTTGAAATGCTTCTAAAAACTCCCAAAACATGATTTCTATTCTTATTTCAGCTGTGTGCAAGATTTTAGCAAAGTTGAAATTTTGACCAAAACCCAAAGGGGTTAACCCATGGTTTTGGCTCAAATTTGCAATTTGGCTGAAACTTTGCCTATTTCAAAGAGGAGTCTAGAAATGATCTTGAAATGCTTCTAAAAACTCCCAAAAAATTATTTCTATTCTTATTTGAGCTGTGTGCAAGATTTCAGCAAAGTTGAAAATTTGACCAAAACCCAAAGGGGTTAACCCATGGTTTTGGCTCAAATTTGCAATTTGGCTGAAACTTTGCCTATTTCAAAGAGGAGTCTAGAAATGATCTTGAAATGCTTGTAAAAACTCCCAAAACATGATTTCTATTCTTATTAGAGCTGTGTGCAAGATTTTAGCAAAGTTGAAATTTTGACCAACACCCAAAGGGGTTAACCCATGGTTTTGGCTCAAATTTCCAATTTGGCTAAAACTTTGCCTATTTCAAAGAGGAGTCTAGAAATGATCTTGAAATGCTTCTAAAAACTCCCAAAACATGATTTCTATTCTTTTTTGAGCTGTGTGCAAGATTTTAGCAAAGTTGAAATTTTGACCAAAACCCAAAGGGGTTAACCCATGGTTTTGGCTCAAATTTGCAATTTGGCTAAAACTTTCCCTATTTCAAAGAGGAGTCTACAAATGATCTTGAAATGCTTCTTAAAACTCCCAAAACATGATTTCTATTCTTATTTGAGCTGTGTGCAAGATTTTAGCAAAGTTGAAATTTCGACCAAAACCCGAAGGGGTTAACCCATGGTTTTGGCTGAAATTTGCTATTTGGCTGAAAACTTTGCCTATTTCAAAGAGGAGTCTAGAAATGATCTTGAAATGCTTCTAAAAACTCCCAAAACATGATTTTTATTCTTATTTAAGCTGTGTGCAAGATTTTATCAAAGTTGAAAATTTGACCAAAACCCAAAGGGGTTAACCCATGGTTTTGGCTCAAATTTGCAATTTGGCTGAAACTTTGCCTATTTCAAAGAGGAGTCTAGAAATGATCTTGAAATGCTTCTAAAAACTCCCAAAACATGATTTCTATTCTTTTTTGAGCTGTGTGCAAGATTTTAGCAAAGTTGAAATTTTGACCAAAACCCAAAAGGGTTAACCCATGGTTTTGGCTCAAATTTGCAATTTGGCTAAAACTTTGCCTATTTCAAAGAGGAGTCTAGAAATGATCTTGAAATGCTTCTAAAAACTCCCAAAACATGATTTCTATTCTTATTGAGCTGTGTGTAAGATTTTAGCAAAGTTGAAATTTTGACCAAAACCCAAAGGGCTTAACCCATGGTTTTGGCTCAATTTTGCAATTTGGCTGAAACTTTGCCTATTTCAAAGAGGAGTCTAGAAATGATCTTGAAATGCTTCTAAAAACTCCCAAAAAATCATTTCTATTCTTATTTGAGCTGTGTGCAAGATTTTAGCAAAGTTGAAATTTTGACCAAAACCCAAAGGGGTTAACCCATGGTTTTGGCTCAAATTTGCAATTTGGCTAAAACTTTGCCTATTTCAAAGAGGAGTCTAGAAATGATCTTGAAATGCTTCTAAAAACTCCCAAAACATGATTTCTATTCTTTTTTGAGCTGTGTGCAAGATTTTAGCAAAGTTGAAATTTTGACCAAAACCCAAAGGGGTTAACCCATGGTTTTGGTTCAAATTTGCAATTTGGCTAAAACTTTGCCTATTTTAAAGAGGAGCCTAGAAATGATCTTGAAATGCTTCTAAAAACTCCCAAAACATGTTTTTTGTTCTTATTTGAGCTGTGTACAAGATTTTAACAAAGTTGAAAATTTGACCAAAACCCAAAGGGGTTAACCCATGGTTTTGGCTCAAATTTGCAATTTGGCTGAAACTTTGCCTATTTCAAAGAGGAGTCTAGAAATGATCTTGAAATGCTTCTAAAAACTCCCAAAACATGATTTCTATTCTTATTTGAGCTGTGTGTAAGATTTTAGCAAAGTTGAAATTTTGACCAAAACCCAAAGGGGTTAACCCATGGTTTTGGCTCAAATTTGCAATTTGGCTGGAACTTTGCCTATTTCAAAGAGGAGTCTAGAAATGTTCTTGAAATGCTTTTAAAAACTCCCAAAACATCATTTCTATTCTTATTTGAGCTGTGTGCAAGATTTTAGCAAAGTTGAAATTTTGACCAAAACCCAAAGGGGTTAACCCATGGTTTTGGCTCAAATTTGCAATTTGGCTAAAACTTTGCCTATTTCAAAGAGGAGTCTAGAAATGATCTTGAAATGCTTCTAAAAACTCCCAAAACATGATTTCTATTCTTTTTTGAGCTGTGTGCAAGATTTTAGCAAAGTTGAAATTTTGACCAAAACCCAAAGGGGTTAACCCATGGTTTTGGCTCAAATTTGCAATTTGGCTGAAACTTTGCCTATTTCAAAGAGGAGTCTAGAAATGATCTTGAAATGCTTCTAAAAACTCCCAAAACATGATTTCTATTCTTATTTGAGCTGTGTGCAAGATTTTAACAAAGTTAAAATTTTGACCAGAACCCAAAGGGGTTAACCCATGGTTTTGGCTCAAATTTGCAATTTGGCTGAAACTTTGCCTATTTCAAAGAGGAGTCTAGAAATGATCTTGAAATGCTTCTAAAAACTCCCAAAACATGATTTCTATTCTTATTTGAGCTGTGTGTAAGATTTTAGCAAAGTTGAAATTTTGACCAAAACCCAAAGGGGTTAACCCATGGTTTTGGCTCAAATTTGCAATTTGGCTGAAACTTTGCCTATTTCAAAGAGGAGTCTAGAAATGATCTTGAAATGCTTCTAAAAATTCCCAAAACATCATTTCTATTCTTATTTGAGCTGTGTGCAAGATTTCAGCAAAGTTGAAAATTTGACCAAAACCCAAAGGGGTTAACCCATGGTTTTGGCTCAAATTTGCAATTTGGCTGAAACTTTGCCTATTTCAAAGAGGAGTCTAGAAATGATGTCAAAATGCTTGTAAAAACTCCCAAAACATGATTTCTTTTCTTATTTGAGCTGTGTGCAAGATTTTAGCAAAGTTGAAATTTTGACCAAAACCCAAAGGGGTTAACCCATGGTTTTGGCTCAAATTTGCAATTTGGCTAAAACTTTGCCTATTTCAAAGAGGAGTCTAGAAATGATCTTGAAATGCTTCTAAAAACTCCCAAAACATGATTTCTATTCTTATTTGAGCTGTGTGCAAGATTTTAGCAAAGTTGAAATTTTGACCAAAACCCAAAGGGGTTAACCCATGGTTTTGGCTCAAATTTGCAATTTGGCTAAAACTTTGCCTATTTCAAAGAGGAGTCTAGAAA
The DNA here is from genome assembly GCA_948470475.1 of Galaxea fascicularis. NCBI lineage: Eukaryota > Metazoa > Cnidaria > Anthozoa > Scleractinia > Euphylliidae > Galaxea > Galaxea fascicularis. The sequence continues at coordinate 5,199,955 of OX419346.1, forward strand.
TGATCTTGAAATGCTTCTAAAAACTCCCAAAACATGATTTCTATTCTTATTTGAGCTGTGCAAGATTTCAGCAAAGTTGAAATTTTGACCAAAACCCAAAGGGGTTAACCAATGGTTTTGGCTCAAATTTGCAATTTGGCTGAAACTTTGCCTATTTCAAAGAGGAGTCTAGAAATGATCTTGAAATGCTTCTAAAAACTCCCAAAACATGATTTCTATTCTTATTTGAGCTGTGTGCAAGATTTTAGCAAAGTTGAAATTTTGACCAAAACCCAAAGGGGTTAACCCATGGTTTTGGCTCAAATTTGCAATTTGGCTGAAACTTTGCCTATTTCAAAGAGGAGTCTAGAAATGATCTTGAAATGCTTCTAAAAACTCCCAAAACATGATTTCTATTCCTATTTGAGCTGTGTGCAAAATATTAGCAAAGTTGAAATTTTGACCAAAACCCAAAGGGGTTAACCCATGGTTTTGGCTCAAATTTGCAATTTGGCTGAAACTTTGCCTATTTCAAAGAGGAGTCTAGAAATGATCTTGAAATGCTTCCAGAAACTCCCAAAACATGATTTCTATTCCTATTTGAGCTGTGTGCAAAATTTTAGCAAAGTTGAAATTTTGACCAAAACCCAAAGGGGTTAACCCATGGTTTTGGCTCAAATTTGCAATTTGGCTGAAACTTTGCCTATTTCAAAGAGGAGTCTAGAAATGATCTTGAAATGCTTCTAAAAACTCCCAAAACATGATATCTATTCTTATTTGAGCCGTGTGCAAGATTTTAGCAAAGTTGAAATTTTGACCAAAACTCAAAGGGGTTAACCCATGGTTTTGGCTCAAATTTGCGATTTGGCTGAAGCTTTGCCTATTTTAAAGAGGAGTCTAGAAATGATCTTGAAATGCTTCTAAAAACTCCCAAAACATGATTTCTATTCTTATTTAAGCGGTGTGCAAGATTTTAGAAGAGTTGAAATTTTGACCAAAACCCAAAGGGGTTAACCAATGGTTTTGTCTCAAATTTGCAATTTGGCTAAAACTTTGCCTATTTCAAAGAGGAGTCTAGAAATGATCTTGAAATGCTTCTAAAAACTCCCAAAACATGATTTCTATTCTTATTTGAGCTGTGTGCAAGATTTTAGCAAAGTTGAAATTTTGACCAAAACCCAAAGGGGTTAACCCATGGTTTTGGCTCAAATTTGCAATTTGGCTGAAACTTTGCCTATTTCAAAGAGGAGTCTAGAAATGATCTTGAAATGCTTCTAAAACCTCCCAAAACATGATTTCTATTTTTATTTGAGCTGTGTGCAAGATTTTAGCAAAGTTGAAATTTTGACCAAAACCCAAAGGGGTTAACCCATGGTTTTGGCTCAAATTTGCAATTTGGCTGAAACTTTGCCTATTTCAAAGAGGAGTCTAGAAATGATCTTGAAATGCTTCTAAAAACTCCCAAAACATGATTTCTATTCTTATTTGAGCTGTGTGCAAGATTTTAGCAAAGTTGAAATTTTGACCAAAACCCAAAGGGGTTAACCCATGGTTTTGGCTCAAATTTGCAATTTGGCTGAAACTTTGCCTATTTCAAAGAGGAGTCTACAAATGATCTTGAAATGCTTCCAAAACCTCCCAAAACATGATTTCTATTCTTATTTGAGCTGTGTGCAAGATTTTAGCAAAGTTGAAATTTTGACCAAAACCCAAAGGGGTTAACCCATGGTTTTGGCTCAAATTTGCAATTTGGCTGAAACTTTGCCTATTTCAAAGAGGAGTCTAGAAATGATCTTGAAATGCTTCTAAAAACTCCCAAAACATGATTTCTATTCTTATTTGAGCTGTGTGCAAGATTTTAGCAAAGTTGAAATTTTGACCAAAACCCAAAGGGGTTAACCAATGGTTTTGGCTCAAATTTGCAATTTGGCTGAAACTTTGCCTATTTCAAAGAGGAGTCTAGAAATGATCTTAAAATGCTTGTAAAAACTCCCAAAACATGATTTCTATTCTTATTTGAGCTGTGTGTAAGATTTTAGCAAAGTTAAAAATTTTGACCAAAACCCAAAAAGGTTAACCCATGGTTTTGGCTCAAATTTGCAATTTGGCTGAAACTTTGCCTATTTCAAAGAGGAGTCTAGAAATGATCTTGAAATGCTTCTAAAAACTCCCAAAACATCATTTCTATTCTTATTTGAGCTGTGTGCAAGATTTTAGCAAAGTTGAAATTTTGACCAAAACCCAAAGGGGTTAACCCATGGTTTTGGCTCAAATTTGCAATTTGGCTGAAACTTTGCCTATTTCAAAGAGGAGTCTAGAAATGATCTTGAAACGCTTCTAAAAACTCCCAAAACATGATTTCTATTCTTATTTGAGCTGTGTGCAAGATTTTAGCAAAGTTGAAATTTTGACCACAACCCAAAGGGGTTAACCAATGGTTTTGTCTCAAATTTGCAATTTGGCTGAAACTTTGCCTATTTCAGAGAGGAGTCTAGAAATGATCTTGAAATGGTTCTAAAAACTCTTAAAAAATGATTTCTATTCTTATTTGAGCTGTGTGCAAGATTTTAGCAAAGTTGAAATTTTGACCAAAACCCAAAGGGGTTAACCAATGATTTTGTCTAAAATTTGCAATTTGGCTGAAACTTTGCCTATTTCAAAGAGGAGTCTAGAAATGATCTTGAAATGCTTCTAAAAACTCCCAAAACATGATTTCTATTCTTATTTGAGCTGTGTGCAAGAGTTGAGCAAAGTTAAAATTTTGACCAAAACCCAAAGGGGTTAACCCATGGTTTTGGCTCAAATTTGCAATTTGGCTGAAACTTTGCCTATTTCAAAGAGGAGTCTAGAAATGATCTTGAAATGCTTCTAAAAACTCCCAAAACATGATTTCTATTCTTGTTTGAGCTGTGTGTAAAATTTTAGCAAAGTTGAAATTTTGACCAAAACCCAAAGGGGTTAACCCATGGTTTTGGCTCAAATTTGCAATTTGGCTGAAACTTTGCCTATTTCAAAGAGGAGTCTAGAAATGATCTTGAAATGCTTCTAAAAACTCCCAAAACATGATTTCTATTCTTATTTGAGCTGTGTGCAAGATTTTAGCAAAGTTGAAATTTTGACCAAAACCCAAAGGGGTTAACCCATGGTTTTGGCTCAAATTTGCAATTTGGCTGAAACTTTGCCTATTTCAAAGAGGAGTCTAGAAATGATCTTGAAATGCTTCTAAAAACTCCCAAAACATGATTTCTATTCTTATTTGAGCTGTGTGCAAGATTTTAGCAAAGTTGAAAATTTGACCAAAACCCAAAGGGGTTAACCCATGGTGTTGGCTCAAATTTGCAATTTGGCTGAAACTTTGCCTATTTCAAAGGGGAGTCTAGAAATGATCTTGAAATGCTTCTAAAAACTCCCAAAACATGATTTCTATTCTTATTTGAGCTGTGTTGAAGATTTTAGCAAAGTTAAAATTTTGACCAAAACCCAAACGGGTTAACCCATGGTTTTGGCTCAAATTTGCAATTTGGCTGAAACTTTGCTTATTTCAAAGAGGAGTCTAGAAATGATCTTGAAATGCTTCTAAAAACTCCCAAAACATGATTTCTATTCTTATTTGAGCTGTGTGCAAGATTTTAGCAAAGTTGAAATTTTGGCCAAAACCCAAAGGGGTTAACCCATGGTTTTGGCTCAAATTTGCAATTTGGCTGAAACTTTGCCTATTTCAAAGAGGAGTCTAGAAATGATCTTGAAATGCTTCTAAAAACTCCCAAAACATGATTTCTATTCTTATTTGAGCTGTGTGCAAGATTTCAGCAAAGTTGAAATTTTGACCAGAACCCAAAGGGGTTAACCCATTGTTTTGGCTCAAATTTGCGATTTGGCTGAAGCTTTGCCTATTTCAAAGAGGAGTCTAGAAATGATCTTGAAATGCTTCTAAAAACTCCCAATACATGATTTCTATTCTTATTTGAGCTGTGTGCAAGATTTTAGCAAAGTTGAAATTTTGACCAAAACCCAAAGGGGTTAACCCATGGTTTTGGCTCAAATTTGCAATTTGGCTGAAACTTTGCCTATTTCAAAGAGGAGTCTAGAAATGATCTTGAAATGCTTCCAAAACCTCCCAAAACATGATTTCTATTCTTATTTGAGCTGTGTGCAAGATTTTAGCAAAGTTGAAATTTTGACCAAAACCCAAAGGGGTTAACCCATGGTTTTGGCTCAAATTTGCAATTTGGCTGAAACTTTGCCTATTTCAAAGAGGAGTCTAGAAATGATCTTGAAATGCTTCTAAAAACTCCCAAAACATGATTTCTATTCTTATTTGAGCTGTGTGCAAGATTTTAGCAAAGTTGAAATTTTGACCAAAACCCAAAGGGGTTAACCCATGGTTTTGGCTCAAATTTGCAATTTGGCTGAAACTTTGCCTATTTCAAAGAGGAGTCTAGAAATGATCTTGAAATGCTTCTAAAAACTCCCAAAACATGATTTCTATTCTTATTTGAGCTGTGTGCAAGATTTTAGCAAAGTTGAAATTTTGACCAAAACCCAAAGGGGTTAACCCATGGTTTTGGCTCAAATTTGCAATTTGGCTGAAACTTTGCCTATTTCAAAGAGGAGTCTAGAAATGATCTTGAAATGCTTCCAAAACCTCCCAAAACATGATTTCTATTCTTATTTGAGCTGTGTGCAAGATTTTAGCAAAGTTGAAATTTTGACCAAAACCCAAAGGGGTTAACCCATGGTTTTGGCTCAAATTTGCAATTTGGCTGAAACTTTGCCTATTTCAAAGAGGAGTCTAGAAATGATCTTGAAATGCTTCTAAAAACTCCCAAAACATGATTTCTATTCTTATTTGAGCTGTGTGCAAGATTTTAGCAAAGTTGAAATTTTGACCAAAACCCAAAGGGGTTAACCCATGGTTTTGGCTCAAATTTGCAATTTGGCTGAAACTTTGCCTATTTTAAAGAGGAGTCTAGAAATGATCTTGAAATGCTTCTAAAAACTCCCAAAACATGATTTCTATTCTTATTTGAGCTGTGTGTAAGATTTTAGCAAAGTTGAAATTTTGAGCAAAACCCAAAGGGGTTAACCCATGGTTTTGGCTCAAATTTGCAATTTGGCTGAAACTTTGCCTATTTCAAAGAGGAGTCTAGAAATGATCTTGAAATGCTTCTAAAAACTCCCAAAACATGATTTCTATTCTTATTTGAGCTGTGTGCAAGATTTTAGCAAAGTTGAAATTTTGACCAAAACCCAAAGGGGTTAACCCATGGTTTTGGCTCAAATTTGCAATTTGGCTGAAACTTTGCCTATTTCAAAGAGGAGTCTAGAAATGATCTTGAAATGCTTCTTAAAACTCCCAAAACATGATTTCTATTCTTATTTGAGCTGTGTGCAAGATTTTAGCAAAGTTGAAATTTCGACCAAAACCCGAAGGGGTTAACCCATGGTTTTGGCTCAAATTTGCTATTTGGCTGAAAACTTTGCCTATTTCAAAGAGGAGTCTAGAAATGATCTTGAAATGCTTCTAAAAACTCCCAAAACATGATTTTTATTCTTATTTAAGCTGTGTGCAAGATTTTAGCAAAGTTAAAATTTTGACCAGAACCCAAAGGGGTTAACCCATGGTTTTGGCTGAAATTTGCAATTTGGCTGAAACTTTGCCTATTTCAAAGAGGAGTCTAGAAATGATCTTGAAATGCTTCTAAAAACTCCCAAAACATGATTTCTATTCTTATTTGAGCTGTGTGCAAGATTTCAGCAAAGTTGAAATTTTGACCAAAACCCAAAGGGGTTAAACAATGGTTTTGGCTCAAATTTGCAATTTGGCTGAAACTTTGCCTATTTCAAAGAGGAGTCTAGAAATGATCTTAAAATGCTTGTAAAAACTCCCAAAACATGATTTCTATTCTTATTTGAGCTGTGTGCAAGATTTTAGCAAAGTTGAAATTTTGACCAAAACCCAAAGGGGTTAACCCATGGTTTTGGCTCAAATTTGCAATTTGGCTGAAACTTTGCCTATTTCAAAGAGGAGTCTAGAAATAATCTTAAAAGGCTTCTAAAAACTCCCAAAACATGATTTCTATTCCTATTTGAGCTGTGTGCAAAATATTAGCAAAGTTGAAATTTTGACCAAAACCCAAAGGGGTTAACCCATGGTTTTGGCTCAAATTTGCAATTTGGCTGAAACTTTGCCTATTTCAAAGAGGAGTCTAGAAATGATCTTGAAATGCTTCTAAAACCTCCCAAAACATGATTTCTATTCTTATTTGAGCTGTGTGCAAGATTTTAGCAAAGTAGAAATTTTGACCAAAACCCAAAGGGGTTAACCCATGGTTTTGGCTCAAATTTGCAATTTGGCTAAAACTTTGCCTATTTCAAAGAGGAGTCTAGAAATGATCTTGAAATGCTTCTAAAACCTCCCAAAACATGATTTCTATTCTTATTTGAGCTGTGTGCAAGATTTCAGCAAAGTTGAAATTTTGACCAAAACCCGAAGGGAATAACCCACGGTTTTGGCTCAAATTTGCAATTTGGCTGAAACTTTGCCTATTTCAAAGAGGAGTCTAGAAATGATCTTGAAATGCTTCTAAAAACTCCCAAAACATGATTTCTATTCTTATTTGAGCTGTGTGCAAGATTTTAGCAAAGTTGAAATTTTGACCAAAACCCAAAGGGGTTAACCCATGGTTTTGGCTCAAATTTGCAATTTGGCTGAAACTTTGCCTATTTCAAAGAGGAGTCTAGAAATGATCTTGAAATGCTTCTAAAAACTCCCAAAACATGATTTCTATTCTTATTTGAGCTGTGTGCAAGATTTTAGCAAAGTTGAAATTTTGACCAAAACCCAAAGGGGTTAACCCATGGTTTTGGCTCAAATTTGCAATTTGGCTGAAACTTTGCCTATTTCAAAGAGGAGTCTAGAAATGATCTTGAAATGCTTCTAGAAACTCCCAAAACATGATTTCTATTCCTATTTGAGCTGTGTGCAAAATTTTAGCAAAGTTGAAATTTTGACCAAAACTCAAAGGGGTTAACCCATGGTTTTGGCTCAAATTTGCGATTTGGCTGAAACTTTGCCTATTTTAAAGAGGAGTCTAGAAATGATCTTGAAATGCTTCTAAAAACTCCCAAAACATGATTTCTATTCTTATTTAAGCGGTGCGCAAGATTTTAGAAGAGTTGAAATTTTGACCAAAACCCAAAGGGGTTAACCAATGGTTTTGTCTCAAATTTGCAATTTGGCTAAAACTTTGCCTATTTTAAAGAAGAGTCTAGAAATGATCTTGAAATGCTTCTAAAAACTCCCAAAACATGATTTCTATTCTTATTTGAGCTGTGTGCAAGATTTTAGCAAAGTTGAAATTTTGACCAAAACCCAAAGGGGTTAACCCATGGTTTTGGCTCAAATTTGCAATTTGGCTGAAACTTTGCCTATTTCAAAGAGGAGTCTAGAAATGATCTTGAAATGCTTCTAAAACCTCCCAAAACATGATTTCTATTCTTATTTGAGCTGTGTGCAAGATTTTAGCAAAGTTGAAATTTTGACCAAAACCCAAAGGGGTTAACCCATGGTTTTGGCTCAAATTTGCAATTTGGCTGAAACTTTGCCTATTTCAAAGAGGAGTCTAGAAATGATCTTGAAATGCTTCTAAAAACTCCCAAAACATGATTTCTATTCTTATTTGAGCTGTGTGCAAGATTTTAGCAAAGTTGAAATTTTGACCAAAACCCAAAGGGGTTAACCCATGGTTTTGGCTCAAATTTGCAATTTGGCTGAAACTTTGCCTATTTCAAAGAGGAGTCTAGAAATGATCTTGAAATGCTTCTAAAAACTCCCAAAACATGATTTCTATTCTTATTTGAGCTGTGTGCAAGATTTCAGGAAAGTTGAAATTTTGACCACAACCCAAAGGGGTTAACCCATGGTTTTGGCTCAAATTTGCAATTTGGCTGAAACTTTGCCTATTTCAAAGAGGAGTCTAGAAATGATCTTGAAATGCTTCTAAAAACTCCCAAAACATCATTTCTATTCTTATTTGAGCTGTGTGGAAGATTTTAGCAAAGTTGAAATTTTGACGAAAACCCAAAGGGGTTAACCAATGGTTTTGGCTCAAATTTGCAATTTGGCTGAAACTTTGCCTATTTCAAAGAGGAGTCTAGAAATGATCTTGAAATGCTTCTAAAAACTCCCAAAACATCATTTCTATTCTTATTTGAGCTGTGTGGAAGATTTTAGCAAAGTTGAAATTTTGACGAAAACCCAAAGGGGTTAACCAATGGTTTTGGCTCAAATTTGCAATTTGGCTGAAACTTTGCCTATTTCAAAGAGGAGTCTAGAAATGATCTTGAAATGCTTCTAAAAACTCCCAAAACATGATTTCTATTCTTATTTGAGCTGTGTGCAAGATTTCAGCAAAGTTGAAATTTTGACCAAAACCCAAAGGGGTTAAACAATGGTTTTGGCTCAAATTTGCAATTTGGCTGAAACTTTGCCTATTTCAAAGAGGAGTCTAGAAATGATCTTAAAATGCTTGTAAAAACTCCCAAAACATGATTTCTATTCTTATTTGAGCTGTGTGCAAGATTTTAGCAAAGTTGAAATTTTGACCAAAACCCAAAGGGGTTAACCCATGGTTTTGGCTCAAATTTGCAATTTGGCTGAAACTTTGCCTATTTCAAAGAGGAGTCTAGAAATGATCTTGAAATGCTTCTAAAAACTCCCAAAACATGATTTCTATTCTTATTTGAGCTGTGTGCAAGATTTTAGCAAAGTTGAAATTTTGACCAAAACCCAAAGGGGTTAACCCATGGTTTTGGCTCAAATTTGCAATTTGGCTGAAACTTTGCCTATTTCAAAGAGGAGTCTAGAAATGATCTTGAAATGCTTCTAAAAACTCCCAAAACATGATTTCTATTCTTATTTGAGCTGTGTGCAAGATTTTAGCAAAGTTGAAAATTTGACCAAAACCCAAAGGGGTTAACCCATGGTGTTGGCTCAAATTTGCAATTTGGCTGAAACTTTGCCTATTTCAAAGGGGAGTCTAGAAATGATCTTGAAATGCTTCTAAAAACTCCCAAAACATGATTTCTATTCTTATTTGAGCTGTGTTGAAGATTTTAGCAAAGTTAAAATTTTGACCAAAACCCAAACGGGTTAACCCATGGTTTTGGCTCAAATTTGCAATTTGGCTGAAACTTTGCTTATTTCAAAGAGGAGTCTAGAAATGATCTTGAAATGCTTCTAAAAACTCCCAAAACATGATTTCTATTCTTATTTGAGCTGTGTGCAAGATTTTAGCAAAGTTGAAATTTTGGCCAAAACCCAAAGGGGTTAACCCATGGTTTTGGCTCAAATTTGCAATTTGGCTGAAACTTTGCCTATTTCAAAGAGGAGTCTAGAAATGATCTTGAAATGCTTCTAAAAACTCCCAAAACATGATTTCTATTCTTATTTGAGCTGTGTGCAAGATTTCAGCAAAGTTGAAATTTTGACCAGAACCCAAAGGGGTTAACCCATTGTTTTGGCTCAAATTTGCGATTTGGCTGAAGCTTTGCCTATTTCAAAGAGGAGTCTAGAAATGATCTTGAAATGCTTCTAAAAACTCCCAATACATGATTTCTATTCTTATTTGAGCTGTGTGCAAGATTTTAGCAAAGTTGAAATTTTGACCAAAACCCAAAGGGGTTAACCCATGGTTTTGGCTCAAATTTGCAATTTGGCTGAAACTTTGCCTATTTCAAAGAGGAGTCTAGAAATGATCTTGAAATGCTTCCAAAACCTCCCAAAACATGATTTCTATTCTTATTTGAGCTGTGTGCAAGATTTTAGCAAAGTTGAAATTTTGACCAAAACCCAAAGGGGTTAACCCATGGTTTTGGCTCAAATTTGCAATTTGGCTGAAACTTTGCCTATTTCAAAGAGGAGTCTAGAAATGATCTTGAAATGCTTCTAAAAACTCCCAAAACATGATTTCTATTCTTATTTGAGCTGTGTGCAAGATTTTAGCAAAGTTGAAATTTTGACCAAAACCCAAAGGGGTTAACCCATGGTTTTGGCTCAAATTTGCAATTTGGCTGAAACTTTGCCTATTTTAAAGAGGAGTCTAGAAATGATCTTGAAATGCTTCTAAAAACTCCCAAAACATGATTTCTATTCTTATTTGAGCTGTGTGTAAGATTTTAGCAAAGTTGAAATTTTGACCAAAACCCAAAGGGGTTAACCCATGGTTTTGGCTCAAATTTGCAATTTGGCTGAAACTTTGCCTATTTCAAAGAGGAGTCTAGAAATGATCTTGAAATGCTTCTTAAAACTCCCAAAACATGATTTCTATTCTTATTTGAGCTGTGTGCAAGATTTTAGCAAAGTTGAAATTTCGACCAAAACCCGAAGGGGTTAACCCATGGTTTTGGCTCAAATTTGCTATTTGGCTGAAAACTTTGCCTATTTCAAAGAGGAGTCTAGAAATGATCTTGAAATGCTTCTAAAAACTCCCAAAACATGATTTTTATTCTTATTTAAGCTGTGTGCAAGATTTTAGCAAAGTTAAAATTTTGACCAGAACCCAAAGGGGTTAACCCATGGTTTTGGCTGAAATTTGCAATTTGGCTGAAACTTTGCCTATTTCAAAGAGGAGTCTAGAAATGATCTTGAAATGCTTCTAAAAACTCCCAAAACATGATTTCTATTCTTATTTGAGCTGTGTGCAAGATTTCAGCAAAGTTGAAATTTTGACCAAAACCCAAAGGGGTTAAACAATGGTTTTGGCTCAAATTTGCAATTTGGCTGAAACTTTGCCTATTTCAAAGAGGAGTCTAGAAATGATCTTAAAATGCTTGTAAAAACTCCCAAAACATGATTTCTATTCTTATTTGAGCTGTGTGCAAGATTTTAGCAAAGTTGAAATTTTGACCAAAACCCAAAGGGGTTAACCCATGGTTTTGGCTCAAATTTGCAATTTGGCTGAAACTTTGCCTATTTCAAAGAGGAGTCTAGAAATAATCTTAAAAGGCTTCTAAAAACTCCCAAAACATGATTTCTATTCCTATTTGAGCTGTGTGCAAAATATTAGCAAAGTTGAAATTTTGACCAAAACCCAAAGGGGTTAACCCATGGTTTTGGCTCAAATTTGCAATTTGGCTGAAACTTTGCCTATTTCAAAGAGGAGTCTAGAAATGATCTTGAAATGCTTCTAAAACCTCCCAAAACATGATTTCTATTCTTATTTGAGCTGTGTGCAAGATTTTAGCAAAGTAGAAATTTTGACCAAAACCCAAAGGGGTTAACCCATGGTTTTGGCTCAAATTTGCAATTTGGCTAAAACTTTGCCTATTTCAAAGAGGAGTCTAGAAATGATCTTGAAATGCTTCTAAAACCTCCCAAAACATGATTTCTATTCTTATTTGAGCTGTGTGCAAGATTTCAGCAAAGTTGAAATTTTGACCAAAACCCGAAGGGAATAACCCACGGTTTTGGCTCAAATTTGCAATTTGGCTGAAACTTTGCCTATTTCAAAGAGGAGTCTAGAAATGATCTTGAAATGCTTCTAAAAACTCCCAAAACATGATTTCTATTCTTATTTGAGCTGTGTGCAAGATTTTAGCAAAGTTGAAATTTTGACCAAAACCCAAAGGGGTTAACCCATGGTTTTGGCTCAAATTTGCAATTTGGCTGAAACTTTGCCTATTTCAAAGAGGAGTCTAGAAATGATCTTGAAATGCTTCTAAAAACTCCCAAAACATGATTTCTATTCTTATTTGAGCTGTGTGCAAGATTTTAGCAAAGTTGAAATTTTGACCAAAACCCAAAGGGGTTAACCCATGGTTTTGGCTCAAATTTGCAATTTGGCTGAAACTTTGCCTATTTCAAAGAGGAGTCTAGAAATGATCTTGAAATGCTTCTAGAAACTCCCAAAACATGATTTCTATTCCTATTTGAGCTGTGTGCAAAATTTTAGCAAAGTTGAAATTTTGACCAAAACTCAAAGGGGTTAACCCATGGTTTTGGCTCAAATTTGCGATTTGGCTGAAACTTTGCCTATTTTAAAGAGGAGTCTAGAAATGATCTTGAAATGCTTCTAAAAACTCCCAAAACATGATTTCTATTCTTATTTAAGCGGTGCGCAAGATTTTAGAAGAGTTGAAATTTTGACCAAAACCCAAAGGGGTTAACCAATGGTTTTGTCTCAAATTTGCAATTTGGCTAAAACTTTGCCTATTTTAAAGAAGAGTCTAGAAATGATCTTGAAATGCTTCTAAAAACTCCCAAAACATGATTTCTATTCTTATTTGAGCTGTGTGCAAGATTTTAGCAAAGTTGAAATTTTGACCAAAACCCAAAGGGGTTAACCCATGGTTTTGGCTCAAATTTGCAATTTGGCTGAAACTTTGCCTATTTCAAAGAGGAGTCTAGAAATGATCTTGAAATGCTTCTAAAACCTCCCAAAACATGATTTCTATTCTTATTTGAGCTGTGTGCAAGATTTTAGCAAAGTTGAAATTTTGACCAAAACCCAAAGGGGTTAACCCATGGTTTTGGCTCAAATTTGCAATTTGGCTGAAACTTTGCCTATTTCAAAGAGGAGTCTAGAAATGATCTTGAAATGCTTCTAAAACCTCCCAAAACATGATTTCTATTCTTATTTGAGCTGTGTGCAAGATTTCAGCAAAGTTGAAATTTTGACCAAAACCCGAAGGGAATAACCCACGGTTTTGGCTCAAATTTGCAATTTGGCTGAAACTTTGCCTATTTCAAAGAGGAGTCTAGAAATGATCTTGAAATGCTTCTAAAAACTCCCAAAACATGATTTCTATTCTTATTTGAGCTGTGTGCAAGATTTTAGCAAAGTTGAAATTTTGACCAAAACCCAAAGGGGTTAACCCATGGTTTTGGCTCAAATTTGCAATTTGGCTGAAACTTTGCCTATTTCAAAGAGGAGTCTAGAAATGATCTTGAAATGCTTCTAAAAACTCCCAAAACATGATTTCTATTCTTATTTGAGCTGTGTGCAAGATTTTAGCAAAGTTGAAATTTTGACCAAAACCCAAAGGGGTTAACCCATGGTTTTGGCTCAAATTTGCAATTTGGCTGAAACTTTGCCTATTTCAAAGAGGAGTCTAGAAATGATCTTGAAATGCTTCTAGAAACTCCCAAAACATGATTTCTATTCCTATTTGAGCTGTGTGCAAAATTTTAGCAAAGTTGAAATTTTGACCAAAACTCAAAGGGGTTAACCCATGGTTTTGGCTCAAATTTGCGATTTGGCTGAAACTTTGCCTATTTTAAAGAGGAGTCTAGAAATGATCTTGAAATGCTTCTAAAAACTCCCAAAACATGATTTCTATTCTTATTTAAGCGGTGCGCAAGATTTTAGAAGAGTTGAAATTTTGACCAAAACCCAAAGGGGTTAACCAATGGTTTTGTCTCAAATTTGCAATTTGGCTAAAACTTTGCCTATTTTAAAGAAGAGTCTAGAAATGATCTTGAAATGCTTCTAAAAACTCCCAAAACATGATTTCTATTCTTATTTGAGCTGTGTGCAAGATTTTAGCAAAGTTGAAATTTTGACCAAAACCCAAAGGGGTTAACCCATGGTTTTGGCTCAAATTTGCAATTTGGCTGAAACTTTGCCTATTTCAAAGAGGAGTCTAGAAATGATCTTGAAATGCTTCTAAAACCTCCCAAAACATGATTTCTATTCTTATTTGAGCTGTGTGCAAGATTTTAGCAAAGTTGAAATTTTGACCAAAACCCAAAGGGGTTAACCCATGGTTTTGGCTCAAATTTGCAATTTGGCTGAAACTTTGCCTATTTCAAAGAGGAGTCTAGAAATGATCTTGAAATGCTTCTAAAAACTCCCAAAACATGATTTCTATTCTTATTTGAGCTGTGTGCAAGATTTTAGCAAAGTTGAAATTTTGACCAAAACCCAAAGGGGTTAACCCATGGTTTTGGCTCAAATTTGCAATTTGGCTGAAACTTTGCCTATTTCAAAGAGGAGTCTAGAAATGATCTTGAAATGCTTCTAAAAACTCCCAAAACATGATTTCTATTCTTATTTGAGCTGTGTGCAAGATTTCAGGAAAGTTGAAATTTTGACCACAACCCAAAGGGGTTAACCCATGGTTTTGGCTCAAATTTGCAATTTGGCTGAAACTTTGCCTATTTCAAAGAGGAGTCTAGAAATGATCTTGAAATGCTTCTAAAAACTCCCAAAACATCATTTCTATTCTTATTTGAGCTGTGTGCAAGATTTTAGCAAAGTTGAAATTTTGACGAAAACCCAAAGGGGTTAACCAATGGTTTTGGCTCAAATTTGCAATTTGGCTGAAACTTTGCCTATTTCAAAGAGGAGTCTAGAAATGATCTTGAAATGCTTCCAAAACCTCCCAAAACATGATTTCTATTCTTATTTGAGCTGTGTGCAAGATTTTAGCAAAGTTGAAATTTTGACCAAAACCCAAAGGGGTTAACCCATGGTTTTGGCTCAAATTTGCAATTTGGCTGAAACTTTGCCTATTTCAAAGAGGAGTCTAGAAATGATCTTGAAATGCTTCTAAAACCTCCCAAAACATCATTTCTTTTCTTATTTAAGGTGTGTGCAAGATTTCAGCAAAGATGAAATTTTGACCAAAACCCAAAGAGGTTAACCCATGGTTTTGTCTCAAATTAGCAATTTGGCTGAAACTTTGCCTATTTCAAAGAGGAGTCTAGAAATGATCTTGAAATGCTTCTAAAAACTCCCAAAACATGATTTCTATTCTTATTTGAGCTGTGTGCAAGATTTTAGCAATGTTGAAATTTTGACTAAAACCCAAAGGGGTTAACCCATGCTTTTGGCTCAAATTTGCAATTTGGCTGAAACTTTGCCTATTTCAAAGAGGAGTCTCGAAATGATCTTGAAATGCTTCTAAAAACTCCCAAAACATGATTTCTATTCTTATTTGAGCTGTGTGCAAGATTTTAGCAAAGTTGAAATTTTGACCAAAACCCAAAGGGGTTAACCCATGGTTTTGGCTCAAATTTGCAATTTGGCTGAAACTTTGCCTATTTCAAAGAGGAGTCTAGAAATGATCTTGAAATGCTTCTAAAAACTCCCAAAACATGATTTCTATTCTTATTTGAGCTGTGTGCAAGATTTTAGCAAAGTTGAAATTTTGACCAAAACCCAAAGGGGTTAACCCATGGTTTTGGCTCAAATTTGCAATTTGGCTGAAACTTTGCCTATTTCAAAGAGGAGTCTAGAAATGATCTTGAAATGCTTCTTAAAACTCCCAAAACATGATTTCTATTCTTATTTGAGCTGTGTGCAAGATTTTAGCAAAGTTGAAATTTCGACCAAAACCCGAAGGGGTTAACCCATGGTTTTGGCTCAAATTTGCTATTTGGCTGAAAACTTTGCCTATTTCAAAGAGGAGTCTAGAAATGATCTTGAAATGCTTCTAAAAACTCCCAAAACATGATTTTTATTCTTATTTAAGCTGTGTGCAAGATTTTAGCAAAGTTAAAATTTTGACCAGAACCCAAAGGGGTTAACCCATGGTTTTGGCTGAAATTTGCAATTTGGCTGAAACTTTGCCTATTTCAAAGAGGAGTCTAGAAATGATCTTGAAATGCTTCTAAAAACTCCCAAAACATGATTTCTATTCTTATTTGAGCTGTGTGCAAGATTTCAGCAAAGTTGAAATTTTGACCAAAACCCAAAGGGGTTAAACAATGGTTTTGGCTCAAATTTGCAATTTGGCTGAAACTTTGCCTATTTCAAAGAGGAGTCTAGAAATGATCTTAAAATGCTTGTAAAAACTCCCAAAACATGATTTCTATTCTTATTTGAGCTGTGTGCAAGATTTTAGCAAAGTTGAAATTTTGACCAAAACCCAAAGGGGTTAACCCATGGTTTTGGCTCAAATTTGCAATTTGGCTGAAACTTTGCCTATTTCAAAGAGGAGTCTAGAAATAATCTTAAAAGGCTTCTAAAAACTCCCAAAACATGATTTCTATTCCTATTTGAGCTGTGTGCAAAATATTAGCAAAGTTGAAATTTTGACCAAAACCCAAAGGGGTTAACCCATGGTTTTGGCTCAAATTTGCAATTTGGCTGAAACTTTGCCTATTTCAAAGAGGAGTCTAGAAATGATCTTGAAATGCTTCTAAAACCTCCCAAAACATGATTTCTATTCTTATTTGAGCTGTGTGCAAGATTTTAGCAAAGTAGAAATTTTGACCAAAACCCAAAGGGGTTAACCCATGGTTTTGGCTCAAATTTGCAATTTGGCTAAAACTTTGCCTATTTCAAAGAGGAGTCTAGAAATGATCTTGAAATGCTTCTAAAACCTCCCAAAACATGATTTCTATTCTTATTTGAGCTGTGTGCAAGATTTCAGCAAAGTTGAAATTTTGACCAAAACCCGAAGGGAATAACCCACGGTTTTGGCTCAAATTTGCAATTTGGCTGAAACTTTGCCTATTTCAAAGAGGAGTCTAGAAATGATCTTGAAATGCTTCTAAAAACTCCCAAAACATGATTTCTATTCTTATTTGAGCTGTGTGCAAGATTTTAGCAAAGTTGAAATTTTGACCAAAACCCAAAGGGGTTAACCCATGGTTTTGGCTCAAATTTGCAATTTGGCTGAAACTTTGCCTATTTCAAAGAGGAGTCTAGAAATGATCTTGAAATGCTTCTAAAAACTCCCAAAACATGATTTCTATTCTTATTTGAGCTGTGTGCAAGATTTTAGCAAAGTTGAAATTTTGACCAAAACCCAAAGGGGTTAACCCATGGTTTTGGCTCAAATTTGCAATTTGGCTGAAACTTTGCCTATTTCAAAGAGGAGTCTAGAAATGATCTTGAAATGCTTCTAGAAACTCCCAAAACATGATTTCTATTCCTATTTGAGCTGTGTGCAAAATTTTAGCAAAGTTGAAATTTTGACCAAAACTCAAAGGGGTTAACCCATGGTTTTGGCTCAAATTTGCGATTTGGCTGAAACTTTGCCTATTTTAAAGAGGAGTCTAGAAATGATCTTGAAATGCTTCTAAAAACTCCCAAAACATGATTTCTATTCTTATTTAAGCGGTGCGCAAGATTTTAGAAGAGTTGAAATTTTGACCAAAACCCAAAGGGGTTAACCAATGGTTTTGTCTCAAATTTGCAATTTGGCTAAAACTTTGCCTATTTTAAAGAAGAGTCTAGAAATGATCTTGAAATGCTTCTAAAAACTCCCAAAACATGATTTCTATTCTTATTTGAGCTGTGTGCAAGATTTTAGCAAAGTTGAAATTTTGACCAAAACCCAAAGGGGTTAACCCATGGTTTTGGCTCAAATTTGCAATTTGGCTGAAACTTTGCCTATTTCAAAGAGGAGTCTAGAAATGATCTTGAAATGCTTCTAAAACCTCCCAAAACATGATTTCTATTCTTATTTGAGCTGTGTGCAAGATTTTAGCAAAGTTGAAATTTTGACCAAAACCCAAAGGGGTTAACCCATGGTTTTGGCTCAAATTTGCAATTTGGCTGAAACTTTGCCTATTTCAAAGAGGAGTCTAGAAATGATCTTGAAATGCTTCTAAAAACTCCCAAAACATGATTTCTATTCTTATTTGAGCTGTGTGCAAGATTTTAGCAAAGTTGAAATTTTGACCAAAACCCAAAGGGGTTAACCCATGGTTTTGGCTCAAATTTGCAATTTGGCTGAAACTTTGCCTATTTCAAAGAGGAGTCTAGAAATGATCTTGAAATGCTTCTAAAAACTCCCAAAACATGATTTCTATTCTTATTTGAGCTGTGTGCAAGATTTCAGGAAAGTTGAAATTTTGACCACAACCCAAAGGGGTTAACCCATGGTTTTGGCTCAAATTTGCAATTTGGCTGAAACTTTGCCTATTTCAAAGAGGAGTCTAGAAATGATCTTGAAATGCTTCTAAAAACTCCCAAAACATCATTTCTATTCTTATTTGAGCTGTGTGGAAGATTTTAGCAAAGTTGAAATTTTGACGAAAACCCAAAGGGGTTAACCAATGGTTTTGGCTCAAATTTGCAATTTGGCTGAAACTTTGCCTATTTCAAAGAGGAGTCTAGAAATGATCTTGAAATGCTTCCAAAACCTCCCAAAACATGATTTCTATTCTTATTTGAGCTGTGTGCAAGATTTTAGCAAAGTTGAAATTTTGACCAAAACCCAAAGGGGTTAACCCATGGTTTTGGCTCAAATTTGCAATTTGGCTGAAACTTTGCCTATTTCAAAGAGGAGTCTAGAAATGATCTTGAAATGCTTCTAAAACCTCCCAAAACATCATTTCTTTTCTTATTTAAGGTGTGTGCAAGATTTCAGCAAAGATGAAATTTTGACCAAAACCCAAAGAGGTTAACCCATGGTTTTGTCTCAAATTAGCAATTTGGCTGAAACTTTGCCTATTTCAAAGAGGAGTCTAGAAATGATCTTGAAATGCTTCTAAAAACTCCCAAAACATGATTTCTATTCTTATTTGAGCTGTGTGCAAGATTTTAGCAATGTTGAAATTTTGACTAAAACCCAAAGGGGTTAACCCATGCTTTTGGCTCAAATTTGCAATTTGGCTGAAACTTTGCCTATTTCAAAGAGGAGTCTCGAAATGATCTTGAAATGCTTCTAAAAACTCCCAAAACATGATTTCTATTCTTATTTGAGCTGTGTGCAAGATTTTAGCAAAGTTGAAATTTTGACGAAAACCCAAAGGGGTTAACCCATGGTTTTGGCTCAAATTTGCAATTTGGCTGAAACTTTGCCTATTTCAAAGAGGAGTCTAGAAATGATCTTGAAATGCTTCTAAAAACTCCCAAAACATGATTTCTATTCTTATTTAAGCTGTGTGCAAGATTTTAGCAACGTTAAAATTTTGACTAAAACCCAAAGGGGTTAACCCATGGTTTTGGCTCAAATTTGCAATTTGGCTGAAACTTTGCCTATTTCAAAGAGGAGTCTAGAAATGATCTTGAAATGCTTCTAAAAACTCCCAAAACATGATTTCTATTCTTATTTGAGCTGTGTGCAAGATTTGAGCAAAGTTGAAATTTTGACCAAAACCCAAAGGGGTTAACCCATGGTGTTGGCTCAAATTTGCAATTTGGCTGAAACTTTGCCTATTTTAAAGAGGAGTCTAGAAATGATCTTGAAATGCTTCAAAAAACTCCCAAAACATGATTTCTATTCTTATTTGAGCTGTTTGCAAGATTTGAGCAAAGTTGAATTTTTGACCAAAACCCAAAGGGGTTAACCCATGGTTTTGGCTCAAATTTGCAATTTGGCTGAAACTTTGCCTATTTCAAAGAGAAGTCTAGAAATGATCTTAAAATGCTTCTAAAAACTCCCAAAACATCATTTCTTTTTTTATTTGAGATGTGAGCAAGATTTCAGCAAAGATCAAATTTTGACCAAAACCCAAAGAGGTTAACCCATGGTTTTGTCTCAAATTTGCAATTTGGCTGAAACTTTGCCTATTTCAAAGAGGAGTCTAGAAATGATCTTGAAATGCTTCTAAAAACTCCCAAAACATGATTTCTATTCTTATTTGAGCTGTGTGCAAGATTTTAGCACCGTTGAAATTTTGACTAAAACCCTAATAGGTTAACCCATGGTTTTGGCTCAAATTTGCAATTTGGCTGAAACTTTGCCTATTTCAAAGAGGAGTCTAGAAATGATCTTGAAATGCTTCTAAAAACTCCCAAAACATGATTTCTATTCTTATTTGAGCTGTGTGCAAGATTTTAGCAAAGTTGAAATTTTGACCAAAACCCAAAGAGGTTAACCCATGGTTTTGTCTCAAATTTGCGATTGGCTGAAACTTTGCCTTTTTCAAAGAGGAGTCTAGAAATGATCTTGAAATGCTTCTAAAAACTCCCAAAACATGATTTCTATTCTTATTTGAGCAGTGTGCAAGATTTTAGCAGCGTTGAAATTTTGACTAAAACCCAAAGGGAATAACCCATGGTTTTGGCTCAAATTTGCAATTTGGCTAAAACTTTGCCTATTTCAAAGAGGAGTCTAGAAATGATCTTGAAATGCTTCTAAAAACTCCCAAAACATGATTTCTATTCTTATTTGAGCTGTGTGCAAGATTTTAGCAAAGTTGAAATTTTGACCACAACCCAAAGGGGTTAACCCATGGTTTTGGCTCAAATTTCCAATTTCGCTGAAACTTTGCCGATTTCAAAGAGGAGTCTAGAAATGATCTTAAAATGCTTCTAAAAACTTCCAAAACATCATTTCTTTTCTTATTTGAGGTGTGTGCAAGATTTCAGCAAATATGAAATTTTGACCAAAACCCAAAGAGGTTAACCCATGGTTTTGTCTCAAATTTGCAATTTGGCTGAAACTTTGCCTATTTCAAAGAGGAGTCTAGAACTCATCTTGAAATGATTCTAAAAACTCCCAAAACATCATTTCTTTTCTTATTTGAGATGTAAGCAAGATTTCAGCAAAGATCAAATTTTGACCAAAACCCAAAGAGGTTAACCCATGGTTTTGTCTCAAATTTGCAATTTGGCTGAAACTTTGCCTATTTCAAAGAGGAGTCTAGAAATGATCTTGAAGTGCTTCTAAAAACTCCCAAAACATGATTTCTATTCTTATTTGAGCTGTGTGCAAGATTTTAGCACCGTTGAAATTTTGACTAAAACCCTAATAGGTTAACCCATGGTTTTGGCTCAAATTTGCAATTTGGCTGAAACTTTGCCTATTTCAAAGAGGAGTCTAGAAATGATCTTGAAATGCTTCTAAAAACTCCCAAAATATGATTTCTATTCTTATTTGAGCTGTGTGCCAGATTTTAGCAAAGTTGAAATTTTGACCAAAGCCAAAAAGGTTAACCCATGGTTTTGTCTCAAATTTGCAATTTGGCTAAAACTTTGCCTATTTCAAAGAGGAGTCTAGAAATGATCTTGAAATGCTTCTAAAAACTCCCAAAACATGATTTCTATTATTATTTGAGCTGTGTGCAAGATTTTAGCAGCGATGAAATTTTGACTAAAACCCAAAGGGAATAACCCATGGTTTTGGCTCAAATTTGCAATTTGGCTGAAACTTTGCCTATTTCAAAGAGGAGTCTAGAAATGATCTTGAAATGCTTCTAAAAACTCCCAAAACATGATTTCTATTCTTATTTGAGCTGTGTGCAAGATTTTAGCACCGTTGAAATTTTGACTAAAACCCTAATAGGTTAACCCATGGTTTTGGCTCAAATTTGCAATTTGGCTGAAACTTTGCCTATTTCAAAGAGGAGTCTAGAAATGATCTTGAAATGCTTCTAAAAACTCCCAAAACATGATTTCTATTCTTATTTGAGCTGTGTGCAAGATTTTAGCAGCGTTGAAATTTTGACCAAAACCCAAAGGGGTTAACCCATGGTTTTGGCTCAAATTTGCAATTTGGCTGAAACTTTGCCGATTTCAAAGAGAAGTCTAGAAATGATCTTAAAATGCTTCTAAAAACTCCCAAAACATCATTTCTTTTCTTATTTGAGGTGTGTGCAAGATTTCAGCAAAGATCAAATTTTGACCAAAACCCAAAGAGGTTAACCCATGGTTTTGTCTCAAATTTGCAATTTGGCTGAAACTTTGCCTATTTCAAAGAGGAGTCTAGAAATGATCTTGAAGTGCTTCTAAAAACTCCCAAAACATGATTTCTATTCTTATTTGAGCTGTGTGCAAGATTTTAGCACCGTTGAAATTTTGACTAAAACCCTAATAGGTTAACCCATGGTTTTGGCTCAAATTTGCAATTTGGCTGAAACTTTGCCTATTTCAAAGAGGAGTCTAGAAATGATCTTGAAATGCTTCTAAAAACTCCCAAAATATGATTTCTATTCTTATTTGAGCTGTGTGCCAGATTTTAGCAAAGTTGAAATTTTGACCAAAGCCAAAAAGGTTAACCCATGGTTTTGTCTCAAATTTGCAATTTGGCTAAAACTTTGCCTATTTCAAAGAGGAGTCTAGAAATGATCTTGAAATGCTTCTAAAAACTCCCAAAACATGATTTCTATTATTATTTGAGCTGTGTGCAAGATTTTAGCAGCGATGAAATTTTGACTAAAACCCAAAGGGAATAACCCATGGTTTTGGCTCAAATTTGCAATTTGGCTGAAACTTTGCCTATTTCAAAGAGGAGTCTAGAAATGATCTTGAAATGCTTCTAAAAACTCCCAAAACATGATTTCTATTCTTATTTGAGCTGTGTGCAAGATTTTAGCACCGTTGAAATTTTGACTAAAACCCTAATAGGTTAACCCATGGTTTTGGCTCAAATTTGCAATTTGGCTGAAACTTTGCCTATTTCAAAGAGGAGTCTAGAAATGATCTTGAAATGCTTCTAAAAACTCCCAAAACATGATTTCTATTCTTATTTGAGCTGTGTGCAAGATTTTAGCAGCGTTGAAATTTTGACCAAAACCCAAAGGGGTTAACCCATGGTTTTGGCTCAAATTTGCAATTTGGCTGAAACTTTGCCGATTTCAAAGAGAAGTCTAGAAATGATCTTAAAATGCTTCTAAAAACTCCCAAAACATCATTTCTTTTCTTATTTGAGGTGTGTGCAAGATTTCAGCAAAGATCAAATTTTGACCAAAACCCAAAGAGGTTAACCCATGGTTTTGTCTCAAATTTGCAATTTGGCTGAAACTTTGCCTATTTCAAAGAGGAGTCTAGAAATGATCTTGAAATCCTTCTAAAAACTCCCAAAACATGATTTCTATTCTTATTTGAGCTGTGTGCAAGATTTTAGCACCGTTGAAACTTTGACTAAAACCCTAATAGGTTAACCCATGGTTTTGGCTCAAATTTGCAATTTGGCTGAAACTTTGCCTATTTCAAAGAGGAGTCTAGAAATGATCTTGAAATGCTTCTAAAAACTCCCAAAACATGATTTCTATTCTTATTTGAGCTGTGTGCAAGATTTTAGCAAAGTTGAAATTTTGACCAAAACCCAAAGGGGTTAACCCATGCTTTTGGCTCAAATTTGCAATTTGGCTGAAACTTTGCCTATTTCAAAGAGGAGTCTCGAAATGATCTTGAAATGCTTCTAAAAACTCCCAAAACATGATTTCTATTCTTATTTGAGCTGTGTGCAAGATTTTAGCACCGTTGAAATTTTGACTAAAACCCTAATAGGTTAACCCATGGTTTTGGCTCAAATTTGCAATTTGGCTGAAACTTTGCCTATTTCAAACAGGAGTCTAGAACTGATCTTGAAATGCTTCTAAAAACTCCCAAAACATGATTTCTATTCATATTTGAGCTATGTGCAAGATTTTAACAAAAATGAAATTTCGACCAAAACCCGAAGCGGTTAATTCATGGTTTTGGCTCAAATTTGCAATTTGGCTGAAACTTTGCCTATTTCTTAGAGGAGTCTAGAAATGATCTTAAAATGCTTCTAAAAACTCCCAAAACATGATTTCTATTCTTATTTGAGCTGTGTGCAAGATTTGAGCAAAGTTAAAATTTTGACCAAAACCCAAAGGGGTTAACCCATGGATTGGGCTCAAATTTGCAATTTGGCTGAAACTTTGCCTATTTCAAAAAGGAGTCTAGAAATGATCTTAAAATGCTTCTAAAAACTCCCAAAATATCATTTCTTTTCTTATTTGAGCCGTGTGCAAGATTTTAGCAAAGTTGAAATTTTGACCAAAACCCAAAGGCGTTAACCCATGGTTTTGGCTCAAATTTGCAATTTGGCTGAAACTTTGCCTATTTCAAAGAGGAGTCTAGAAATGATCTTGAAATGCTTCTAAAAACTCCCAAAACATGATTTCTATTCTTATTTGAGCTGTGTGCAAGATTTCAGCAAAGTTGAAATTTTGACCAAAACCTAAAGCGGTTAACCAATGCTTTTGTCTCAAATTTGCAATTTGGCTGAAACTTTGCCTATTTCAAAGAGGAGTCTAGAAATGATCTTAAAATGCTTCTAAAAACTCCCAAAACATGATTTCTATTCTTACTTCAGCTGTGTGCAAGATTTCAGCAAAGTTGAAATTTTGACTAAAACCCAAAGGGGTTAACCCATGGTTTTGGCTCAAATTTCCAATTTGGTTGAAACTTTGCCTATTTCAAAGAGGAGTCTAGAAATGATCTTGAAATGCTTCTAAAACCTCCCAAAACATGATTTCTATTCTTATTTGAGCTGTGTGCAAGATTTCAGCAAAGTTGAAATTTTGACCAAAACCCAAAGGGGTTAACCCATGGTTTTGGCTCAAATTTGCAATTTGGCTGAAAGTTTGCCTATTTCAAAGAGGAGTCTAGAAATGATCTTGAAATGCTTCTAAAAACTCCCAAAACATGATTTCTATTCTTATTTGAGCTGTGTGCAAGATTTGAGCAAAGTTAAAATTTTGACCAAAACCCAAAAAGGTTAACCCATGGTTTTGGCTCAAATTTGCAATTTGGCTGAAACTTTGCCTATTTCAAAGAGGAGTCTAGAAATGATCTTGAAATGCTTCTAAAAACTTTCAAAACATGATTTCTATTCTTATTTAAGCTGTTTGCAAGATTTTAGCAAAGTTGAAATTTGGACCAAAACCCAAAGGGGTTAACCCATGGTTTTGGCTCAAATTTGCAATTTGGCTGAAACTTTGCCTATTTCAAGGAGGAGTCTAGAAATGATCTTGAAATGCTTCTAAAAACTCCCAAAACATGATTTCTATTCTTATTTGAGCTGTTTGCAAGATTTTAGCAAAGTTGAAATTTTGACCAAAACCCAAAGGGGTTAACCCATGGTTTTGGCTCAAATTTGCAATTTGGCTGAAACTTTGCCTATTTCAAAGAGGAGTCTATAAATGATCTTGAAATGCTTCTAAAAACTCCCAAAACATCATTTCTATTCTTATTTGAGTGTGTGCAAGATTTTAGCAAAGATGAAATTTTGACCAAAACCCAAAGAGGTTAATCCATGGTTTTGGCTCAAATTTGCAATTTGGCTGAAACTTTGCCTATTTCAAAGAGGAGTCTAGAAATGATCTTAAAATGCTTCTAAAAACTCCCAAAACATCATTTCTATTCTTATTTGAGCCGTGGGCAAGATTTCAGCAAAGATGAAATTTTGACCAAAACCCAAATAGCTTAACCCATGGTTTTGGCTGATATTTGCAATTTGGCTGAAACTTTGCCTATTTCAAAGAGGAGTCTAGAAATGATCTTGAAATGGTTTTAAAAACTCCCAAAACATGATTTCTATTCTTATTTGAGCTGTGTGCAAGATTTGAGCAACGTTGAAAGTTTGACCAAAACCCAAAGGGGTTAACCCATGGTTTTGGCTCAAATTGTCAATTTGGCTGAAACTTTGCCTATTTCAAAGAGGAGACTAGAAATGATCTTGAAATGCTTCTAAAAACTCTCAAAACATGATTTCTATTCTTATTTGAGCTGTGTGCAAGATTTGAGCAAAGTTGAAATTTTGAGTAAAACCCAAAGGGGTTAACCCATGGTTTTGGCTGAAATTTGCAATTTGGCTGAAACTTTGCCTATTTCAAAGAGGAGTCTAGAAATGATCTTGAACTGCTTCTAAAAACTCCCAAAACATGATTTCTATTCTTATTTGAGCTGTGTGCAAGATTTTAGCAACGTTGAAATTTTGACTAAAACCTAAAGGGGTTAACCCATGGTTTTGGCTCAAATTTGCAATTTGGCTGAAACTTTGCCTATTTCAAAGAGAAGTCTAGAAATGATCTTGAAATGCCTCTAAAAACTCCCAAAACATGATTTCTATTCTTATTTGAGCTGTGTGCAAGATTTCAGCAAAGTTGAAATTTGGACCAAAACCCAAAGGGGTTAAGCCATGTCATGTCATCGTGTAGTGTGAGGTAATATGCCTTGCGTTAGATTAGGTCTCCGACAAAGAGTGCTATTTTGACAGTACGTCGTATGGGAGTTGCCTAGTTGCTGTGAAGCTCAGTGATATAACGGTACTATCAAAATTAAGTGACTTAAATTGACGCGGCACGTTCTTCCTTTTCTCGTCCACTGACCATTTAAATGAGTATTCCTTTAACAAGACGGAAGTTCCCAAATTTAGAGTATCGGCGCAAGTCCTTGAAACAAGTGAATATTGAAGGGGATTCATGCACGAAGTATCGTAAAATGGAAAGAGTATCACTTTCGATCTGGGAAAACAACTTTGTTTCAAATCAAGGTGAAAACAAAATCATGTCCTTTATCGTGCTCTATCGGAAGCAGAGATGTCTTGCGACTTAATAATTAAGTAAGAATACTTTTTTAGTAGGAATTTTGTATGAACAAAGAATACGCATTGGTCGCTCGTGAAGACTAATCTGCAGTATTCAGAGAATTGCTTTTAGTCTGAAATCGTCATTTGAGTGGGTTTTTCCAGAATTAATTGAATAGTGACATCTGCGGATATATATTTTTTCTCGGAATGGCTAATCACCTCTATGAAACTGATTTCTCAGAAGAACTCTTAGTCTTTGCCGGCGGTAATTCCTCGAATTACTCAACAATGATCTATTGTTGTCCACTTCTACAAAGTGACGTGTAATTGCCTGATTTGTTGTAAGAAAATCAATACAACTCCTAGACGCCAGAGCTGGTTTATACGCAGAGAGAATCTGTTTGAGGACATAATGAACCTCGAACGTTTTTCAGTCATGGCGCCTCCGTTTATAAAGTGGGCAGGACGTGAAGCATTTTTCGCTCTGCTGGCTACTCAGGGGGATTTCTATCCGCCTATCCAGGTCAGTACAAAAATTCCGCCTGGTATGCCGTAGTGATTTCGTATGTCCCAGTGGTGCTGCTTTGGTGGGCTAATAGTCCAGGGTCCTGTACATTTACTGCGCTTTGTTGCCAAACCTGGTCGTCATTCGTCGTAGATGACATTGACAAGGGTGAATTCCTCGGTCCAAACGTGTTGAAAATGAACCTCTGTCTCACCCCACTACTTCTGCTGTTGTTGCTGACCACTGCAGATTTCAAAGATAAAAGTAACGTTTAAGCTCAAGAAAGGCGCAAAGATGAAAGCAACGTTGAAGCTCGAGAAAGGCGGTGGCTTTTGGTCTCCACCTTGTCTGTCTCGATGGCTATAGATCTTTTGGACACAGTGGAAGTGTTGGACATCTTCCTAGACCAGAAAGAGCACAACTACGGAATCTCCAAAGGATTTGGAATTGCAACGATCGTAGTAGTTTGCTTCAGTCTCTTGCTGTCGCCCTGGCAAATAGCCGAGACAAAATTTAAGAAGGGGATGCCTGACAAAGCACACTATAAAGTAACGCTGACTCGAATCACTGTAGAAATGAGAGGCGTCAATTTCGTGTTTCTAGTCCTTCGCCTTGCTGTTTTCTTTAAATACGGGAAAGACGAATCCATCTTCACTGCAAAGAATGGCATCGCAATCATCCTTTCGTGGTTGGAAATCTACTATTGTGTTCTATCACACCGCAAACGAGAAAGGGAAAAGCCTGAAAAGCGGAAGACAAAAACTTAGTACTCCCGGCGTCTGACTTGACTTGCTAAATTGCTACCACCTTGTAGGTGAATTGGACCGTATGTGAACTTTTGTAATGTAACTCTTTGAATTGCAGGAATTGAAAAGTCGATATAATGTAAGAAGTCATGAAGAGTTTGATAAGTATTAATCCGTTCTCTCATGTAATTTGGGCAAATTTTTTAGTGCAAGGTCTAAAAAAATTGACCGATTATTCTATGTATTCTTCACAATTCATTCCGTTTCTTTTGTGCCAGCATGCATCGTCTTTTCCACTACCGATCGTCGGTTTATTTTTACTTTCACCCGGCAAAAATCTCCAAGATATGGTAATCTCCAATTGATGTAACCTGATTAACAGGAAAACAGATTTGACAATTGAATGAAGTTGTTATTGCTGTTGATTGCTATTGCTCTTGTTGGAGAAATTTAAAGCACCATTTTATTTAATCATGTGCAATATAGACCTTTCCACGGTTTTGGACGCCATCTTAGCTGGGTGGCAAACACGGCTAAAATTACAGTGAATGTATGCTTTAACGCTGCAACAAAGAGGTTGAGAAGGTTTCCTTTGTTGCCGTTCGTGAATCAAATGTTATGTTCATAAAGACACATTGACAGGATAAAAACAACGACGACAACAACTATATTCATGTGTTGAATTTCCCTTTAGGCAGGCTACCTAGGAAGGTTTCTCTCTTCCTCGCTCTCATTCTGTAAATAAAAATGCACAGCATGACGGAACAAAATAACATTGAATGGCCATTTCGTTAAATCAACTAGAGAAGCTTAAGACTGTTCTTGTTTTCATGATATAAATCACGGGACGTCCTTGAATGATGTAGCCGTGTGGTATTCAGCGTTGCCCCCTGCCAACATGACCAAAAGAGAAAATCTGCAAACAAAGAAAAAGAATCCCCCTTCATTCAGAAACGTTTTATTGCCGTGGTCGTTGTTGTTTTATTATTGTTGTTTCATTACTATTACTTTTAACAGGAAATAGTTCTTTTTTATTTCCCCCTATCTACGACATGAAGAGCTTATTTTGACATTTATCAGCTATTCCTTTTGCCCCTTTCGGGCTATTTTTTGGGGGGCATTGCTTTACCACATTTCCAATATTTGCAAATTCCCTTTTATAATTTTGAAAGTTTAGAAACTGTACTTGAAAATCGGGCGGGTTATTTTGACCGGTAGAAAAGATCATTCTAACCGTCCAGTTCTGACAAGTGGAGAATACACTAAGACATATATAGTATCCTAAATGCGCAAAATAGCGTTTAAGACACTTTTTTATTGCCCAGTGTTTCAAAACAGACAATAATCATAAGCTCTTTCTGATTACCTTGTTAGCCTCACTGAAATCTGGCATCTCGGAATGTACTTCTTTTTCATCCTGACTGTCATGGCCGAAATGTAAAGACACCGTCTGGGATTCGTAAGGAGGGGGCTCTTCATAAACGATGATGTCGCTTATCCCACGCCTAGCCTCCGCAAAGGGCTTGGATTGCTTTTCTTGAGACGAGCGGCTAGGCCTATGAACATGTAAATATTGATATCATTGTGTGACATTGGCATATAGCAGCAACGCACGGAAAATCCGTGCTTAGTACACCTGCAGTTAAGAAGTCTGCGTTGCAGCGCTAGATCACGAGTTGGGTCGTGCCCTAACATATACCTTGTGTTAACAGGATAAAAAACGCCACACCATACACCTACGGGTTTGCTTCTACCCAAGGACTATTCAAAATTACCGCGATAGGGGAATCAAGACACAAAGGAAATTAGAGCATTTTCACATGAAGTCACGGCGGCCATGTTGGTGTACCAAAACAAAGAAACAGCGGTCATATTGGTGTACCAAGGTAACCCTCTAGGAATAGGCCATTTCCGAGTTCATGTCTGCCTCCTCTTTAAAGCGAGTCTAAGTGCAAAGTTTTTGTGATGGTAATTAGTTCTACTTTACATATGAATGAAAAGTAATTTTCATAACAAAAACTTCGCACTTAGACTCGTTTTGAAGAGGAGGCAGACATGAACTCGGAAATGGCCTATTGAACTCTATTTTTATGCAAATACTATCTTTTGTTTCATTAAACCAATATGGCCGCTGGTCACGTGAGTGAAAACGCTCTATTCACGATATTAAATGTATTGAAAAAACAGACAACTAATGAAGACGATGTTGAATTATAGCAGGATCCTGACACATCTTCAATACCTTGATATTCGATCTCGTTTGAAAAGGTTAGACCAAATCGCAAGGTGCATGGACATCGCAATTAATTGGGCAAGCATCGGGGGAGAGGTAACGGGTTATATAGGAATTGAATCTAAACTCGAATGCATATCTTTCAAACTCTACGGTGAGAACTATGTACATCGAATGAACAAAATTAATTTCGCGACCTTAACCGTTCCCTGGAATGTTTTCTTAAAAAGAAACTGGGGAAGTCTGAAAAAATCTAACTACCAACAAACAAAAAACACTTACAAAGAAGCAAGAAGATACACTCGATAGGTGATTCGACTATGAAAGTTGATTGTATGGTTGCCTTTAACGCAGATGTCGGGTTTTGTCGGGAAAAACAAATTACAATGAAACCGAGTGAGTACTTTTGGCCCAAATTACAATGTAACCGAGTGAGTACTTTTGGCCCTCAGTCTTCATCAACCTTTGGCCATAATCCTCTCACAACTGGAACAACGTGTATTCATTCTCAAGCAAAGTAAACTTGTGTTTATTGGTTTTCCACTGCGTAAAGTTCATTACATAAAGTTCATTAAGGATTAGATCAGAGTAACATTCTGTGTCGGAAAACAAACCTGTATCCGTGATTGTAGCACAATAAGCCAGCAATGATAACGCAGGCAAATATCACGATAGGAAGTGCTATATTTGCAAAGAAAGAATGGGTTTGATTTTTAAACAGTGACTTCCAGGTTGATGACGCAGGGGCGGGGGAGAGAAAAGGAGAGAGGCGTGAGGGAAAGGGAGGGGTAGGGGAAGGGAGAGGGGTGGGTTAATGGTTGGGCTAATTCCTCCCGTGAGGACTTTGAACGTTTACCACGTTTGTTCGAAATCTGTGAGCACACGCAGGTAATAATTTCAACGTAATAATCAACGTTTAGTATTAAGATATTGATTACATTTAAGTAAACTTTGGCGTCTTAACGTGTTTTCCTAGAAATCTTATAAACCAAGATAGCCTGTGTCCAAGATGCTTGGCTGAGAACCTCGAAGGAAACATCTCGGGGCCCACTATTTTACATTATGCATTCGACTGTAAGAGCTTTCATACTCTCGGGAGGGAGGGGGAGAGAAAACCGCTGTCCGCGGTTGCAAAACCCGGATTGTATAAGTTTAGATATATTGACGTAAGACAATCACTGACAATAACACGCAATTTAAATTTTAAATTGCGTCTTATTGTCAGTGATTGTCTTACGTCAATATATAAAAAGAAAACTAGAGCAGGAAAAACGATTTGTAAAGAAAGGTTATGGCAACCACATAGCTGAGCCAACGCATTTAGATAACAAACCAAATGGGTCATTGTTGTTGGCTGTATGAAAAACTGGACTCGCAACCCCAGTCCCCTTGTTAACCCAAAACGGAGACCGACGCTTACAATTTGCACTCTTCCGTCTTGGCTTTAAGCACCTTTCTTAAAGTAGGATCTCACTGCAAGTACCCGTACAGGCAGCCTTGTGTAAAATACTGACGGTTACACCGCATTCATCTCAATTTAGCGTTACATCTTAAATGTCTTAAGGCCGCCGCATGCTAGCCGATTTTTGTCCTAGGACTGCAGAGTTTTTGTCGGGGTCAAATCGGGTTAAAATTTGTCGCGCCATCAGCTTGCCGCAAACTAGCCTATTTTTTGTCGCATTGCTCGGTCTCTACGCAGATCTCAGCTTCGATCTCCGCCATGTTGGAAAAGACGCTTGTTCACGTGACTCCCATGACATTTTCTTGCGGCGTGCGCGAGCCCCAACAAATTGTCTTAGTCCACCGCACACTAGCCGGCCAAGACGTTTTGAGATCTAGCACTATCAAGTATCGCCCGAGAAGCCCAAGTTTGTCGCAGACTTGTCTGAATTCACTGCACACTAGCTGACAAGTGAAGATTTTTCGTCGGCCGACAAAAACTCGGCTAGTGCGCGGCAGCCTTTACCTAGAAAAAATGGCTCCTCCAAAGGTGTCTTGGAAATCGGCACATCATTCAAAACATCATCATACATCGTCGGACCTTTGCTCCCTGTCAGAATCCCAAAAAATGACAAAAGACTTTTAAGCAAATAAAAAAATCAACAAGTAAAAGAGCTTGACTTACAGTATTGTCAGAAAAACACGTACCAGTCTGGCACCCGTACAAGGCGATGCGAAGGCATGTCCACTTTCCTTCATGAGCCCTTGGATGAATGCGAATGAAGTGTGTCCATGCGTTATTCAACGTTGTGTTCTTTGCTCCGGTGTTATTGTTAGCTTGAAGCTGCACAAAAGTAAGACAATTATAATCCAAAAAGACCTTTACCACTAATGGAATTAAAGCCTCGAGAAAGGCGTGTTTGAAATTTGCTGTCCGTACAGCATAAACTAATATATTTTTGGTCATCCATTTAATAGCAAATTGTCCATTTTGAACCAAGATAAAAGTTAGTTTTCCGCAGCCCTGACTGGTGGCTTTTGTGACTGCTTTCAGTATAAAGCACCGGGAGTCCCTATACGTATTACACACTCATTACAACTCATTTTCGACAAATCAAAAAATGACAAATTTTACAGTATCACATGTTTTTTTTTCTCTGCAGGCATTTACAGCAATGTGGAATAAATTATCTCAGTTGAAAGTGTATAAAATGGGCTTTTTGGAAAAAAATATATCTTATCATGAAAGCCAGAATATCTCAGAAAAAAATTCTGAAAGACACAAATTGCATCACTCCAAAGGGTTGTAATATGGTCCAAAGGTGTCGAAAAGTGAAACGAAGCTTATTCTGTAAGCAAACTGACCTGAAAATTTAGCCAAAAAAGTTCAAAGCCGGAATTATTTTGAAATTTCTTTTGACCCCCCTCTGACCCTTGTCTGTCCCCATAGTAACATAATAACAATCTGTCATCTCCTCTATTGAGTTACGAGTCTGTAATGAAATATCGCGTCGTTTGACCTAAAATCACCCCGAAAGAACCTTTGGGCTCTCAAATGTGAATTTACGGATACATTTCATGAAATTGGCGAGAATTCAAACTTATAAAAGCAACGCGAAGAGTATTTCCTCGCACTACAAGACCATCCCCAAGCGATCTTTTCCCTTTCAAATATCATTTCTAAAACCATTTTAGTCGACAAATTCACCGTTCGAAGTCTCTTCGCCAACGAAGCCATTTCTCGCAGTGTGAAGTGCAAAAACATAAAAGATTCGTTATGTAATCTGATTTGACGTATCCTAGGCAAATTCGCACAGGAAGTGGGTAAATCTCTCAACTTGCTGTGAGCCAAATTTGGCGAAGATCAGAAATAACGCGATTTTTCGCAGAATTTTTTTTCTTTTGGGTCTCTCTCGACCCATAAAGAGAGGATTGGTCGGGAATGGGCCAACACAAAAAAAATCGTCTTGTAAGCTGACTTGACGTACCCTACGCAAATTCGCACAGGAACTGGGTAAATTTCTCAACTTTGTGTGTTCCAATTTTTTTTTTTTTTTTTGCGGATTTTTTTTCTTTCGGGTCCTGGAGGACAAGAAACTGAGTAATATGATCTGTTGAAAATGAGAATAAACCAAAGGAATAAAGCAATCTGGGAAACAGTCAAACAGATAGAATATCTACATGCCAAAAGGAAATAAGCTGATAGGTAACAAAACAAAGAAAAAAACAGCTCAACAAAGAAAAACACAACAGGAAAAACTCAAAACGTCAGAATGAAAACTGACAAAACAAAACGAGACCAAGAAATAATAAAAATTCATTGCTAAGCGAGAAGACGCCCTATTGCGCGGCGTAAAACAAAGGAAATTGAGTGTCGTTTTACTCAGTCCTCCACGGGAAAACTGAATACACAAATAAGAGATTACCTCCGCTGCGTTGCCATTTGGATACTCTGTCCAACTCCTGGTGGAATCATTATTGATGGACACAGTGTAGCTCTTAATCCACATGTTGTTCCCATCGATGATTACTCCCTCGGACTCAAGTACTGTAATTTTAGTTAGCAATTCTGAGAACGGAATGAAGAAATAAAGGAAATTGAATTTTCTTTTAGTCATGGTTTTGTTCATAGTGGTGCTGGTGGTGGTAGTTACAGTGATAATGGCAGTGACGGTGTTTATGGCAGTAGATTTGGTGGTGATGGTTGTGAAAATGGTGGTGGTAGAGGTGGTGGGAGCAACAGCAGCGGTAGAAGCAGTTAAATAGGTAACGGTAGCAGAAGCAGAAGTAGCAGTAGTGACAGAGGTATAGAGGTAGTGGTGGCCCGCGGTGGTGGTGATGGCGATGATGGTGGTGGTAATGGCGTGGTAACGGTGGTGTTGGTGGTTGCAGATTAAAACAATGCAGTTTGTTTGAAGGAAGACTCACCAAAATAAACTTGAATGAAAGGATCTGCGTCTTCCTCTGCAGCGCACCAGGCATTACCAAATGTTCCTCTTACCTCAACACCGATACGACCGCGAAACGCTGGGTACATGCTGTTCAGCTGACTTGATGACGTTATGTATTTGTCTGGGATACGTTTGCTACTTGGTACTTTTATACCAAGCTCTTCCACACGGCATCCTGGAACGTGAAAGATGGACAATACAAAAATAAGACCACGATTTCAATGGTTATATTAAAAGCTATAGTTTAAAGCCGAAGTGACAGTTCACCATTTTTGCTCGTCAATTTCATTACGATGTCGGCTAATGAAACGAACCCTTGAAAAGTGAGGTAAGCAAACAAACAACAAACGAGATGAAATAAAACAACAGCAAATTGTGACAAGCGGTGAATTAGAAAGCATGATCCATCCTCTCTGAGCTTTATAGTGATGTGTGGAGAATAAAGCTAATGACTGAAAAATATTGCAAATTTCTACATCCTCTTTAACTGATAGAGAATTGTCAGAAGCAGTGATGATCAGCAACTCTCATCCCAGTTGATCCAAAAGCAGATAACTTGTGTAAAGAAACGACGGGAACAGAGAGCCCAAAAACCGATGATATGTTTCAAAGCTATCTAGCAGGTACGCCACTGTGTGTGCAACAATAAAATCAGTAAAGCCCCGATAGCGGTATCACTATCCGATCCAACATACGGTTGAAAAAGATGAAACGCTTTGGTATTAAAACAAACCTAAATTAGTAACCAAAGTGGAATGCATTTATAACAGTCATTGACTGAATTAGCGTTTTTATCATTCCCTAAGTAACACTTAACATGCTTGGAATTCTTGTTAACTTGTAGCTACAATATATAGGAGCCAATGAGATTCAACAGTTGCTTCCATCTAGGTGTATTAAACGGAACTATTACCCAGTAATTAGATTTACATTATAGGCGTCCAATTCCCTTCCTCTGAAAGAAAAAAAAAATAGCCCCATAACCAAGTTATGCTAGTTTGACTACGGTAAGTTAGATCTGATTATCTTCACCTAGAAACCTGGGGCAGTATTAAGTGCAGCGGTCATATACTCAAACGTAGTCGATTCATCAGGCATCCGTTAGCCACCACTGCAAAACGTTTTGCTTATCTCAGAACCACGAAAAAGCTTTCTCTAACGTTAATTAAATTTCCTTAAGTTGAACCCTGAGACATGGAAACGTCTCCTAATTCTTCTACGATTAAACAGATCATAGTGTTGGCCAATTTAACAAATCGTAGCTCCCCTCACGGTAGTGTAAGTAAGGAATTCAAAACAGTACCTTCAACAGCTGTCCACAGCGCATTTGATAAAACCAAAGAGCAAAAAATCACGATACATGCGCTATGTTTTGGGTGTAATTCCATGTTAATCTAGCATGCATGCGTTTGTAGGGCAGGGTGTTCGTAAACTAGCTGCAACTGTTGTAAAACTCTCTGTGTGTTTCGTGTTTATGCAAATATGTGATGATGAATTATCAGCACTCAAAGGAAATAATAAACCTCACCCAGCTGTGAAACAATTTTATAGTTGTGGTCCGCTTTCTACAGAGCTCGTCACTCCCGGAACACCTGAGCCGTTGATAGGGTTGCATTTAATCTGTTATAGAAAAAAAATATTCCATTCAGCGAAAATATATCAACTGTTTTATCACTTCTTGGTTATCGTGTTTATGCAAATTTATGGTGCTCAAATAAAAACAATAATAAATTTCACTCATCTGTGAAACAATTGTATATCTTGTGGTGCGGTTTCTATAGAGTTCGACATTGTCTTCCTCAGTCTACCTGTTTTAAGACCTTGAGTTAGCATGAAGAGTCTGGCATTTATTTCATGGGCGATTATTCCCTTCAACCGTATACCTAATACAACAAAACCCTGACTTGTACAGTAACAACATGGTTTGAAAATATGCTCATTGTTCTCTTCCTCCATTATGCCAACAATCCAGTGGTAATGGGCAAAAATCGTCCTTTGGTTGGATTCCGTTAAGTTTAAGTTTAAGTGTAATGATGCTTTTCACCACTGCACAAAAATATCAAACTAATAAATAACTTTTTAAAAAGCCATATATAGGTACAGAAGGTAAAGGGAAACTGAATTTCCATATAAAAACTGCTCTCTGCTGTCAGCGTTCGGTACTCTATGTATGAACGACCAAATTGGCACCATACCACCCAATCCCTCTACGCCGTTACCAAAATGCATTCATTCAGCTTCGCCAAGAAAGATAACACTTTGACACTTTGTTTTAAGTTTGTTTGTTTAATTGGTGTTTTTTTTAACTTTAAATTTCCAATATTAATTTAGTTTAAGTAGCAATTTTTCAGTGCGTCTACGAGATATGAGATGATAGTAAATCAAAGCGCAGGAAAAATCCAGCATAGGTTGTCCCGTATTTTAAAATGCTTATTTAAAGCGGCCTGTTTACATCGTCTGCAGATGCATATCTTTATTGTCCAAAGCTAAGGGCGCGCCACGAACAGCGCGGTGACAAGAATGAAGCAAGGAGAAATAATGTAACCCGCTCGGCTCATTCGCTTTACTCACTTTGCATTAATGTTTCGGGCGCGCTCTCAGCTTGAGAAAAAGGGACCTCTTGCAGCCCATGTCCGATGCCCCTCAGTCACTCATTTCAGTTTCTTACAGATTTCTAGCAAGGAAAGCAGTTAGAAATGTTTAATGATTGCAATACTGGCATCGCCTTTACAAATTTTAAATAAAATTAAATCTTCGCGCAGGATATACTTGCTGTGCCTGACTACGTGGAAGAAAAGAGTTCAGACGAGCCTAGGAAAAACACAGTGACGAAGTCAGGAAGTTTATCAGCTGCTTACTCATTTTCTTCGCTCACTTTCGCTCCAATTTGTTTGCTTCTTTGTTTTTGTAATCCATAGCAACAGCTGTGGTCTTTATAGTCGTTCTCTGTCAGACAAAAAAAATATATATGATCGATGACAATTTACGAATAGCGAGCAAGCAATATAAGAAATTGACTCCTACCAAATAAACCACAAAAGAAAGTACATTTAGTGAGGTGCAACGGTCTGGCAGAAATTTGCTTCAAACTATTAATTCACTTAGGGGAAGCCACATTTTTCTCTGCAAAAGGATAAAGCGAAACTGTTTTTTAGGCGTAAACCTTGCACTCGATGGCAAACACAGTTTACGCGAAAAGAACGTCAATTGTAGTGTGAAAGCAATCATACCAACTAAGAGTTTTGACGGCGTCTAATTTTGTCTCTTAATTCGTCCATCAGTCATTAAACCTAGCATCACTTATACAGACAACTTCATAAAGTGCCCGATATTATACTTAAGTGGGATATCTGTCTGATAATAGTCAGGTGATGTTGCATGATGGCTGCAATTGGATTGAAGACAAAGGCGTGGCTAATTGCTATCGGTATAGCCAAAGATCAGTAAATACTTGTCAAATAATTGGGAACCATCTAAATCTTCATAAGCTCATCCCGCGAGTGTTAAGAGGCATTCTAGGAAGAAATGTGGTTCCTGTCTTTACATGTCGGAAATAACTTACTCTGCCTCTTTTTCGTGGTTGGCTTGGCCAATGGCGAAGGTAAGTAAAAAAGTGTTAAAAAAGAAGGAATATGTGGCAAAATTAACCTAACCTAAGGCAAAGACATTGTATGATCAACGCGCGAGACCGATGCACGAAATTTATCAGTGAGTTATCGCAGTCATTATGATTATAAGAAGCTGACGCATAGGAAGGTTTAAGGAGGTTGAAAAATATGCAGTTTGCAAAGTTTATTTAAGACCTCTTGTACTATTTTCCTTTTGAACACACTTTTTTTTTCGCGATCGCTAACGCTCAAACGGATAAATCGGTAATTAAAATCAGGAGGAAAACAAAAACGAGAACGCTAGTACAGTGTCTCCAGCGAAAATCTTACTTCGTCTTTTTAACTCTGCTTTTAGAATAAAAAAAAAAGTTTTAATATGCGATATGAATAGTAAAACTACGCGATTTCTTGTGTGAAAATATTGTCACGGACAATGAAAATGAAGAAAAAATACAATGGCATTTATCTTTTAGTTGGTCTTTCGATGACAAAAAGTCTGCGGTACATGTAACGAAAACTTACATGAGATCTCAAAGAGTTTGAGAAATTGATGACGCTATGCTAATTCTGCCATATTTTTTTTCGTTCTTGTGGCTTTAATTTGTATATTCAAGTAACGCCGGGTTAAGATCAGAAATTTTTTGTGATGATACGGAGAAATAGTGTTCCAGATTTGTATTTTTGGCATGTTTTAACTGTCTCATCGCACATCTGGCCAGTTTGAGCGCAAAAGAATTCTTCTGATCGTGACCTAGCAAATTCCTTAAACGCCCATTTGGATTAAAACAGAGACCCTTTCAACCAACAAAAGCTTTTCTGTAAGGAAGCGTTTCACATTCATTTTGTGCTATTGTTTTGTATTTCACAATAGTTACCTTTGCATATCGATACCTTTAATATTGACTACCTGAGGGCAATCCGCCATTGTCCAAATCAGATTGTCAATTATCTACCCTTTGGTCGCAACATCCATGCCACTAAGCACTTATAATTACCAATACTAAGCATAAATCAGTGACACAGTTAGATGGTTGGGAATATGACCGTATGAAGTTTGTCAGCGTCTCTATTTGACGTTTATGTGGAAAAGAAAAGAAAGGAAAAGAAACACCACGATGAATTACGGGAACAGCATTTGCCGAATTCCTTTTAGGGTTCACAGAGTACCGCATTTCCTTTCTTCAGATGAGAATGCTTAAAGACAACTCATTTGTTAGCGTTAAAACATTGCCGCAGGGGAGGGCTTAAAGTAAAAATGGGTAACAGATCTAGGCCCTTTTTTTTATTTGGACCGGAATATAGGTGGTGTAACGAATCTTTATTTATGGTTAAAGTAAACGACATGGAGCCTCGTTCAACGTAACTTACATGAAGAGACTCATGATCTCTTTTTGGCTGGATCTGTCCAGCATCATTATTCGCATCACTGGCATAACGAGCTGACAAAAGTAAGGCCAAAACAATAAGAGGGAAGAAAAGAAAAAGCGGCCTTCAATTTTCTTGTGTTAATTCTCAATATCACTGTATAATTAGAAGTACACTGTAATCCGTGAGTGAAAACAGAATAAACAAGGTAGTAAACACACAGAACAGATATGAGTCACTTGTTTTTAAGACGGGTGTCGGTAATAGCCGGTTAATACGGACGTATAAACTGCAACGACACCATACGGATCGTGCCAGGCATTTAATTTGAGAGACAAGCTTAGAGATATCGTAACTTCATGGCCAAGCCGACAGTGATATATAAATCATTCAGTGGGGTCCTCTAGGCCAAGTCCTATATTTACTCATAACTACAATTACAATGAATTAACCTGCTCTTAGCACAAGTTGAATAGTAAACATCCGGCACACTCGGTCACGAAATGGACAGCTTTTGAAGAAACAAATATACAAACAAACACATTTCAATAACAATTTTCAAGACTTTTTTCAATATGTTAATTTTGACGATTTCATAGAACTGTTCAGTTACAACAAAATTAGAGGGATGCCCCGTTGAAACAGTTTTTTGGTAAATTTATAATTATGTATATTTAACGTTCAGGTCACAGTCAATGAACGCGGATATATATTTAGAAGAATTATCATCTTTTGTCTTTACTGCAGCATCATTGACAATTAATGCACGCAAGATGACACTATGCTATACTTAACAATACGTTTTAGAAAATGATCCACATTTTTTTGGCAAAAATAACTTAAAAGCTCTTTTTTCGATCTTTTTTGTTTTCGTCGAAACTCTTTTGAAATAAAACAAAAAAAATCAAAGGAAAAGGTTTATCTTTTCAAAACTAAAATCAAAGTACAATATAAACCAAAGACTTTACGTTGCAATATATTAAGAAAGGCTTAAGTTGTGAAGGTTCTTTAGATTGGATTAGTTTTAAGTGGCCTTACTTTTTGTCGTAAGCTTCTTATAGGTCTTTAATGTATCACATGGACAATCGGCCACAGCCCGTAAAGGTAAAGTATAAAGGTATCGTAAAGGCAATGTTTTGATTGCTACATCTACACCTTGTTCCGACTACTGTGGCTGTTTTCAAAAGCTAGACAACTACGTTTGGATAATGGGGAACCAAACCACCTTATGGTTTATATAAAGATGCAAAACTAACTCTTTTTTTATTGATGTTTTTTCTCAGCCATCTGCTCAGCGAAGATGAATGTGGGCTTTGCTTTGGATGGATCAAAAAAACTTGGGGCGGAAAATTTCGAAACTGCTATACAATTTGCTGCAAATGTTTCCAATTATCTCGATGTGGATACCAACAAAACTTGGATCTACTTAGTATATGGACAAAACAAGCGACTCTTTAAAACCAGATCCGATCTTCTCTCTTTAACGCCCAAAAACGAGCATTTCCCGGATGCAGCAGGTCTCCGCTTGGGAGCAACACTGAGAACATTGCGAGAGCAGTTACTTCACGAAGCGTCTAGGAGAGAGGCTGTGACTACCGTCTTTGTTATCGCCAGTGACAAGTCCGATGACGATATAGCTGAACCTGCAGTTCTGTTGAAAAAGGCCAATACAACCCTGTTTGCACTCGGAGTTGGTAAAAACTACTCCGAGGGTCAGTTGAAAGAGGTGACATCAGACCCTAATAATGAACACCTCATAAGCTTGAGTGCATGGGCTGCTGTCAGCAAGGATCTCGCTGAAAGGGTTGCCAAGAAACTTTGCCAAGGTAAGTTCAAATAGAGACAATCATCACTAATATTTCAAACTCTAAAAGAACTTTTCTAGTTTAAAACTGTCTTCCAGGCTTGTAATAACTTCTATAAAAATGTGTTAAGAGAGAGTGCACAATTATTATTGTCAGTAACATTTCTAGGCTGTTTTAGACTAAAATTGAAAGCCTCACTGACCCCATGAAAAATCAACTCTTTGTTCTTTTGTCATTCCCTTTTACAGTTGCGGACAAGTGTGTCGGTGCGCCTTGTTTCAACAATGGTACATGTAAAAGTTGGCGGGGTGGTTACAGCTGCCTGTGTCCAGTAGAATTCTATGGCGAACACTGCGAGAAACGTAAGTGTGATCTCTGATCTATAGAAATGGCCGAGCTATCAGTAGCCTCCTACGCAGAACTTGATTGGCTCGTCACGCAACATCTCATCACCAACGATGGGGAGTAGAAATTGAGTAACAATCCAAAAGAAAGGCCTGTATAGGAAACTAAGCTATCAGTCGTGTAGAAATACTGAAAAAATACATCGCTATAAATGACGCTCAGATACTGGAACACCAACAGTTTTAGTGAGCAGGAGTCATCCATGCACATCAGTGTGTTTCTCTTCGCGGTGCTCACGAGAACTGATATTACTGATCTCCTTCTGTATAATGTAGTCTAACAGCTGTTAGATGGAAATAATATCTAAAAAAATGTAAGCATCGTAGGGACGTTGTGTTTTTATCCGAAAGCATCATCCCAAATCCAGCAATCCTATTGGTTCCAGGGTTCCAGCGGTCCTGATTTTCCAATTTGGACCTCGCTCGATACTTTGAAAGCGAGCGAGGATTTCAAATGAAATTTAAAGCCCAAATAAGACACAAATGATGTTCTACATAACCACGAATGGCTGTTAAATGGAAGAGGAAACAACCAGTGGGATCAAAATCGTTGCAATTTCTGAAAAAATTAAAAGGCAAGTACCGATCCAAGTCAAGAACTCTGAACTGCATTTCCAACTTGATTTCAGATGGTATCAGTCAGTGAGTGCCTTTCCATTTTGCAGTGTCGTATTTCGGTTTCTCTTCAAGCTTGATTTTAACTTGCAGTTGTTTGTGTTTGTTATGGTTGCTCTAGCGATGTCGCTATTAATCGGTTCCTGTGCTTTGGGTTTTCCATTTTTTCTAGTCTTAACTGTAAACATTGAATTTGTCTTGTAGCCGTTTGTATTATACTTAATATAGAAATTCATTAAACTCGCTGTCTAAACTCAAAGACTGACTCTTACTATTCTTCAAAATACAGGCAGATCAGTGGAATACCTCTCGTTGGGTTGTTACCGTGACAGTTCCCAAGCTCATACAATTGGGTCTTTAGAAAGTGCAAACGCCTCGTTACTCGACGGGCCCTACAAAACGAGAGAAAACGCTATCGTGAAGTGTGCACTTGAGGCAGCCAAGAATGGGTACAGTGTCTTTGCCATCCAAAATGGAGGGGCCTGTTTCTCTGACTCTTATGCTGTGAAAATGTACAGCATGTATGGTAAAACAAGCTGTCCTGCAGGAGGAAAAGGCGGTCCCCTTGTTTATGAAGTTTACCTCCTAGGCGGTAGGTCAATGTTTGATGGTTTTTTTAGCAAGCAAAAAACGAGATAAACAATATTAAATTTAAGTTTATAACCCTGACTGATGATTATGGCTTTTATATATGGCGCGACAATTCTTTCAAATGTGTTATGTTTTCTTTTTTCAAACATTAGCAAAGTGCGGTAAAATCTTTAAGGATAACCTCATTCACATCTCTAAGTCGAAAGTCAGAGGTTCCTCATATGAAGCTCCTTGGGGTGTCCCTGTACTCGATGGTAACTACTCTTGGTGTCCAAACGACAGCGATACTCATCCCTACTTAGACATCGAATTTGGTGAGTTTTCGAGTATCGAAATGTGATTTTTACTAAGGATCTGCGTGACTGACGTCTTGGTAGTTTGATAAACTTCAACCTTAATTGTTTTTTTAAACACAATTTTCTTGTCAACGCAACGGTTTCCGCTGACGAAATTTAAGAAGTGAATATTTTAGGATGGAAAGTGTATTTTCAGCTAGCAGCATTTGTCAATAAATTTGTAGAATTCTTCATTCACAAAAGCTTAACCAGTTTACAAAGAATTAAGGTGTTGGATGAACAGAGCCGCTTCTCATCGCTCACGCCCCTGGTGGCCGTGAGTGATGAGAGGCGGCTGTTCAGAGACTAGTTGGATGTTTTATCTGCCTCTCGCATATATATGTTTCTTTAAATGATCGAGCCAGCAGTTGCCTGATCAAAATCTTACCCAAAGTTTTCTCTGAAGTTTTCCAAGACAAAGCTGAAACATTATATGGTAACTGATTGTCACTTGATCTTTAACAGGGAGAAAGCTTTACTTGACTAAACTATCTACGCAAGGAAAGAAAGATGCGATGTATTCTGCAGACAGC
Source organism: Galaxea fascicularis (assembly GCA_948470475.1). Taxonomy (NCBI): domain Eukaryota; kingdom Metazoa; phylum Cnidaria; class Anthozoa; order Scleractinia; family Euphylliidae; genus Galaxea; species Galaxea fascicularis. The sequence continues at coordinate 5,243,252 of OX419346.1, forward strand.
GTTTGTGTTTCTTTGAACTACACTTTAGATGGACATGGCAACTTATCTTGCTCGGTAAGGCTAAAGAATAATTTTGGTTTATCAAATCCCATTTTGCATTTCACATTTAATGCAACCTGTTATTCTCAATCGCGCTCGAGTATATGAGTATGTGTTGCCGCCATTTCGTGGAATTATGCAACTACTACGCGCCGTTGGGAATGTCTGCTCATATCAAATTTCACCGAAATCGTGTCCCTGCCTAACTCAAGTCGCCACTAATTCGAGCGACGGCATTAACTGCGCTTTAATTATGACAAAAATCGTTGAAAAGATCCAAGGTGGGGCAAACCACCTTTGAACTGATAATGGAGAAATCGAACAAAAAGTTTTCCTCATCATCCTTGTTCTTGCTTTAGCTTTTGGAGGAACATTTCCCAAGTAAAAATGGAAACTACATTCACAGCCATACCGTTTCGCCACCAGTACTCGCCGAGTCTATTCGTTTGGCATCATCGGGTATGAGCAAAGACGGTCACTGCTTGCGAACAGACCTTGAGGGTTGCTTGACAACCGTGGAGTACGGAGAAGAAATAACGAAAGGTATAATACTGATAGATTTGAGGTGATTCCCCCAGGAAATCCGGGGGGGGGGTTCTCTGGATTTCAAGTGACGGGGATGATCGAGGAATTTTCTTAGGGGTTTGAAATGTTCTATTTGGGAGGGGGTGAGGGTGGTAAGAAAATTATTTAATTTTATTATTATTTTTTGTTTGTGTGTGGCTTGAATTAAGTAGGGGTATTCTTGGGTACTCAAAACAATCTGAAGATTCGTGGTGATGTCCCTAGGATCGTGTCAGCGTCTCTCCGAATAAAGTACAATCTTTTCTGGACATTTTTAAGACTCGGGATCATTTGGTTTTATTGGAGGCCCTAGGGATGTTTTTGAGGTTTGATATTCCCCCCTCCCTCCCCCCATTCGATCATCCATGTCATTTGTAACCCGGAGTTCACCCCCCAGGGCGCCTCCTATCTTTAACGGGATATGTCACGGTGATTTTGACCAACCAAGCACCATGAAGTACCATTGCTCAGAACCAAAATGTCTCTTGCACACCAAATTAAAGGTATACAAGTTCAAAGCTGTTTTCTCAAAGTGGACGCAAACCATCGGTCTACATTTGTTTTTTCGTCCACAACTTAAGATGGGACTTGAAGTTAAAGGTGCTTAAAAACGACGTCTATTTTTTATTTTTCTTTTGTTTAGGATGCTACAAGACGACAAGAAACAAATGCTGTGTTTTCCCGTTCTGGTATCAAAGTCGTCAGATTTATTCATGCATAACTGGCAAACATAACCAGCCATGGTGTGCCACCACTGATAACTATGACCAGGATCAGCTGTGGGACAACTGTCAGGGTAACTACCCATATCTCAGAAATTCACAGAGGGCTTCAATTATGCAACTCCTTCTTTCTCTTCCGATTCACCAAATTTTCTTATTTCAGCCAGCAACTTGCACCTCTTTTATACTTAAGCTCATTTTCCATTAAAAACGTTCTGCTATCTAATACTCCCCTCTTAAGTCTCACACGCAGCCCTCAAACGTCCTTGTCTAAATCTCAATACAATTCAATCCCTTATCCTAAAAACTACAACCTTTTTTGCAGTACTGTGATTTAAATGTCAGCAAGAACAAAATTCAAAAAAAAAAAAAAAGAAGAAGCAAAGCGAAGTGTTAACGCTCTGAAGACGCATTCGATACATAAAAAATAAATTCTGTCCTGGCTCCCATTCTTATCTGACAAATTTTTGCCTTACTACAGCAATTTCAAGCCCTTGCGACCCAGCTCCTTGTCTTAATGGTGGTACTTGCGTTGGAGACCAACTAAATTGGAGCTACAAGTGTATTTGCAGTGAAAAGTTCTCAGGCGACAACTGTCAAGATGGTTCGTATTGTTTTCAGTATTATAGTACAACTGTCAACTTAGAGAGAAAAAATAATTTTGTTAAAATACCTTTTTCACTCGAAGTCGTCCTTTCTTTATTAATTTGAACCGATATAGGCGCAATCTGTTACGATCAATAGTGCGTCTGTGCGTGAATCATAACAGTCGTTTATTGCTTTATCGGCTGCTCGTCTTGTGTTATTTTAAGGAGTTTTGTCATGCTATTTCGGTTCGCTGTAAACTGCTATAATATTTCTTTAAATTAAAGAATCGATTGATGTTTTCCCCCTACATTTCAAGGAATTTTTTAGCACGAGTAAAGGCCGTTAGTACCATTTCTGTACTTTTTCTTTTCTTTTTTTTTTTTTGGGGGGGGGGGGGAATATAGCAAAACTCGAATGAGAGAGCCCTTTACCTAACACAACCGTTGTTTTTGACAAATTGTCCTCCAGATTATGATGAGTGCTTTAACAGTCCTTGTCAGAACGGAGGGGCATGCGTTAACTCATTTGGTGGCTACAGATGTGAATGTAATCATGGTTACAGTGGAAAGAACTGTCATTTAGGTAGGTTTGCTGTTCCATACCCTCTTATTCCAAGTATAACATTTATTTGACAAAACAAAATATCGTGACTACATAACTGGAAACTCTCCACACTCCACATGCCCTTGGTCTTGCTATTCGATGCACAGCAACTTATTTTCAACTTAACGTCATCTTTATATTCAACATGTTTAAACTTCTGTTCTACTGTCGCAGAACGCATAACAATCAAGTTAATTGACTACAGTTGGTTTTTCGCCCATTAGACATTTCGGGTAAAAAAAGTGTCATTTTGTAAGAAATCTGATTAATATATGTACTTTTTTTAATGAAGATTGCAGCTACAGCGAGGTGGAATTGGGGTTCGTGATAGATGGTTCTGCTAGTGTCGAATACTTCCAAAAAGGCAACTTTCAGCTGATAAAAGATTTCATCAAGAAATTAACTAGATTCACTGCGTCCATTGGGGAAACTCGAGTTGGGGCCATTGTGTACTCTACAAATGCCACACTGGCGTTCAGATTTGACAAGAACGCAAGCTATGGAGAGGTAGCAGAGGCCATTGATAACATCACCTATCCCGGTGGTGGAACCTACACAGGAAAAGCACTGAATGAAGCCACCAAAAATCTGTTTCAGAATGGTCTTGTCAGTGGCCAGGCCAGAAAGCTTTTAGTCCTAATCACGGACGGAGTATCGACAGATGACGTATATCAACCAGCATTGTCATTACGAAATGACGGAGTGCTTCTTTTCGTCGTTGGGATTGGTGAAGATTTAGACTATTCTCAGCTCAATCAGATAGCAGGCGGTAACCAGGAACATGTGTTCACGGCCGATTTCAACGTACTTGAAAATATTGTTAATCCTGTGAGAGGGCAAATGTGCAAAGGTACCAAAAACACTTATAGAAACACCCGCTATTGATCCTAGATTTCATCAGAATTATTGAAACGTAGTTAAGGTCTTAAATTCAACAACTTGAGTGCTGTTTTGTTAAGAATAGAGTGGGCAAGGAAGAGAAAACACTTTCACACCCTGCATTAGGAGTATGGATTATTCGAAACTGATATTTAGTCAATTGGTCTTAAGCCCGGAACCCGGGACCTCCGATGCATTAATTAGAGAATCATTGAGTTGTAGTTTATCAGGGTTAACAAATTCAATAAAACTACGTTATTGCTAACGCCACGATATGCCCTTCAACTTAAAACAATTCCTGCGACACGGTTAGACAAAATAACCCAAATATCTTAGGAGGAGTGGAAAAAGCGTCTCTCATATATTTACTCTTTCATTAATATCGTTTAAAGAGATAAACAGTGGCTGTTCCGCCAACCCCTGTCACTTCAACGGTGTATGCCATAATGGAGGATTAAACTGCACATGCGCAGCAGGATTCCGGGGCCACAGATGTTCTGAAGGTTAGTGATTTAAAGGATTTCAATAAAAAATTATGGTAGTGAAGCCTTGTTAGGGATATTGCGTTTACTGAAAACAAATCCACGTCACTGCTTTAGCCTTTTTGTCAGGTCTATTATTTTGTTTTTTGTTTTTGTTTAATCTTTTATTGTTTCAGGCGGAGGGCATTAAATATGGCGAGAATCTAAGCCTAAGGTATTTGTTTCAGAAATTGTCTTCTTTGATCAATGGAATCTTTCTTTTGTTTTTCGTTAACGGATCTCAGATGTAAAGGAATGCACGGAAAAAGCTGTGGATTGTGAATCCGGAAAAAGGTGCACGGAGACGTTTGGTGGTCACGAGTGCACATGCGTTGATGCTGCTAAATATGGAGAAGACTGTAACAAAGGTAAGTTTTGTACTGAGCTGATCACGTATCTCTGACTTCCTTGTTATGTTTCGAATTTAAAGAAAAAGGACAGGGCTAGTTAACCGATGAAATTGCAATAAATTAATCATAGTGGTCTTGCTTAAAGCGCAAGTAATCACAAATCAAGCCATCGTAGCAAAGAATGAGGGTGGAATGAGATGGGTGATTCTTGGCAACTAATAGACCAGCTTCAATAATAACAACATTGCCGCTACTTATCTGTGGGTTTTTGAATTTAGACTTGTTTGAAGCCGATCTGCACCGCATCATTAGTGTGTTATACTTTGCCAAAGATGTGAACCCAGAATTTTAAACTAGCAGCTGTAGTTTGGGTTTAACGCGGTCGAAAAAAATGTAAGAACAAAGCTGGAACCAACAAGTCACTTACAAGTATATTTGTTTTGTTTGTTTGTTTGTTTTCATTTAACAGACTGCAGCAAAGATTCCACGATCCTATTTCTAATAGACAGGTCCCAAAATATCGGAGAGGACAATTTTAAACATCAAGTGGAATTCATTATTTCAGTGTCTTCAACCCTTGATTACAGGAACATTGGAGTCATATCTTATGCCTCGGATGCCAAATTTGTGATACGACCTGGTGAAGCATCACAATTTTCCGAATTCGCAGAAAGATTACGCACAGCAAACTGTACGGAGGACAGATTCAAGAACTTAGGAGCAGCTTTGAGAAAGTCACGACAAGAAGAACAGCTGTTTAATGACTACAAGTCGGCTGTTATTGTGACAATAGTCGCTGGTAGAGCTGAGGATGACTTCGCTGTACCTGCAGTATTGCTGAAGGAGAAAGGCGTGACCATTATTGGCTTGGTACTGGGGTCAAGTTATAGCCTGTCTCAGCTACATTTGTTGGTCTCAAAGCCTAGCGATGACCACATCATTAGGTCGGAGTTTGATGATCTCAAGCGACTTGTTAGTTCTACCAGAGATAAAATATGCAAAGGTGGGTAATAGGTCCCATTTTAGTGAGTTCTGCAGGAGGAAGGCCAAATGGCCGAGTGGTTTAGGTCGCTGGATTTCAATGCACTGACCCAGGTTCAAATCCCACTCTAGCCACTTATTGGTATTCGTAACTCTGTTGTGTTCATTTGTATTATTTGTTTCATTGTCCCTGAAAAGCCCCCTTAGGGGAGTGGTCAATTAAGTATTTATTATTATTATTATTATTATTATTATTATTATTATTATTATTATTATTATTATTATCATTATCATTACACCCCAGCACATTAATAAGCAACAACACAACAACGGGAACAGAGTACCAACTATCAAGGTAGCTCCAAGCCTAAGAGCAGTACATGCTACGATTAGGGATAGATGACCTTGCCTGCAAGGAAGTTTATAAAGTGATTCAGTTGGAACAGAATCGCTTAGGATGCTAAAACTCTGAGCATGATTTTCGTCTTCTTTCAAACAGCTTTAAATCCTTGTTCCGATGCTCAGTGCTCCCCAACGGAAGTATGTCTTAACAAGCACGGAGTATATCGAGGCTACCAGTGCATTACACGTAAGAATTTTGCCAGTTTGTTTGCTGAATAAAAAAGGTAGTACAAGCTAGGCAAGGGAAGGCAGTAGGCAACAGGTAACATCCTATAACAGCATTCTGTACAAGATCCTGAGAAAAGTATGAGTAGCCGACAATGGCTGTTTCCCGTTTATCAAAATTTGGTTGGAATGTAAATGGTAAGGCTATTTTGGTGATTCTTGACCGGAAAATTTCCAAGATTTTCGGAACGTCTTGAAAGGTAGTCCAAAATTTCCAACCGAAATTTGCGATTTTCACCATGCAGTTCCAAGCCCAACTCCAGTTTTGATGTGTGTCACGTGTTATTTATTAGGGGTTGTGCAAATGGTACACGCCAATCCTGACTGGCTTTTAGCCAATATAGCTATCTTGTTGGTAGCAGAAACCGTTGCAACCGTTGAAACATATGTAACTGGATTTATTTAGCGCTTTCGTATACATTGATTTCGACAGATGGATGTTCTCTTGGCCCCTGCAAAAACGGTGGCAACTGTACGCTGGATGATTCTGGCAACTACATTTGTGAATGCCCTCCTGGGATTGGTGGACAGAACTGCACTGAAGGTGAATTTATAATACGACGTGACAAGGGTCGTTCTATGACTACCTTTTTCTTATGTAAGACCTTTTCCTCGTGATTGTTGGCAATCTATTAGAACTAACAGTGTTGCAGAGTTGCAGATTTGCGTTGTCCCAACTGCTTACGAATCTTATGTCTTTATTTACAGACATCGCCAACGAGTGCGAATCAGCTCCTTGCAGACATAGTGGCACGTGCAAAGATCTACTGGGTCATTTTGAATGCGAATGCCCAACAAATTACCTCGGCCTGCAATGCGAACTCGGTAATTATAGCCTTATATACCGTGATCAAAACAGTTTAAATTTATGCTTTAGCCGGTGACTTGCAATTGCCTGGCAGGGTGATGGTGGTTGTGGGGTGAGAGGGGTCCAGGTAGTTGAATGACGTGAGGGATCGACGTTTCAATCCAATGACTCAGTGAATTTTTCTCTTCGCAGCTTGCGTCTCTCAAACGTTCAACCTCGTGTTCGTAGTCGATGGTTCAGGGAGCATCGAAAGGCAAGGAGAGGGAAATTTTCAACGTTCAAAAGATTTCATTATCGAGATTGTAAAGTCATTTAACATCGGTAAATACGATACAAACGTAGCACTCGTGCTTTACTCTTCCTCTGCGCAAGTCGTATTTGATTTAAAGAAATACTACAAAAAGGACGACATCGTGAACGCTATTCAGCGCATGTCTTACCCGGGAGGATACACCAAGACCGGAAAGGCGTTGGACAAGGTTGAAAAGTATGTCTTCAAAGGCCTAAAAGGTGACCGAAAATATGTACCGAAGGTGGTGATTGTGTTGACCGATGGGATGTCTCAAGACGACGTGTCTGACCCTGCCGAAGACCTTCGTGATGATGGTGCAACTATAATAAGTGTGGGCGTTGGTTGCTGTTATGACGAGGATGAACTCAAAGAAATGGCAACTGACCCTGATGAGAAGCATGTGCTCGAAGTCAGCTTTTCCGATTTGGATAAATTCAAAGACACTGTGCGAGAACAAATATGCTCCGGTAAGTTAAAGCGGCCTACGTAAGATTCGGAGGGGGGGGGGGGGGGAGGAAGGGGGAGGGCATCAGTATTTCATGATTTTCGTAGTTTCTTTTTCTCTTCAGCCTGAGAAGTCATTGTTAATTAAATATCGCCTGACGGTCCAAAAAATAGCAAGTTTCCAAACCTGATTACCGGAGTTTGATTATATTTTCCTTTTGCGTAAGCGGCGAGAACGTCTATTTAAAAACTTTCGCAACAGCTTTCATGGAGTCCACACCTCACATTCCTTGAATCTAACGAAGTCCTAAAACAAACAAAAAGCAAGGTAACTCTGGTAAATGAAGAACTGTTCAAAAAGACACCTATTTACAATCAAAATTTCACCGATGGCGGTGGGGCAAAACGAACAGCAAAATTCAGGACACAAAATCGCACGTGCACCTTGAAACTAAAAACTAACTGCTATGAAATTCAAAATGGTATACAAACTTTCCCTCTACCTTAACACGTGTACTTTTTCCAATTCTAGCTGTCGATTTTTGTGCAAGCGACCCTTGCTTGAACGGTGGAACATGTACCAGTTTGCCTGCTGATTATATTTGTGCTTGTCCACATGGTTGGGGAGGAAAAGACTGTGGAATCGGTAAGTGGTATATGAACTGCCTGTTCGGATAGGAAATCATGATCGCACGACCTCTAGTACAACTTGTGATGAATAGGTACGAGTGATTTTGAAAGTTCTTAAGATTGCACGAGCCTTGAGGCTAGTGCAATTTGAGAACTTTCAAAATCATGAGTATCTATTAATACCGAGTTGTACGAGAAGGTCGTGCGATTTTTTATTTATAGTACATTCAACACAATTACGAACTTACACGCTGTTATCATGGAAACTTAATAGGTACTCCTACGGAGTACTATTTGGGATTAATTGTCCTGCTCTCGACCAATCAGAATTGAGTAACTTTGTTGAGTGTACTATCATCGACTAAACTGTATGTTGGTCAAAGTAAGTTTTTGTGTCGATCATGACTAGATTTGCATAGTGTTGTTATGTGTGTTGTTATGTTAACATATACAGCAGGCTAACTCCGGTTAGATTCTATCCACAATAAAATTAAAATCTCATATGTCAGCTACGAAACGTAAATGCTGATTAAACTAAGTCAAGAAAGGAAATTGAAGCTATAAGATTTAAGTAAAAGGACAAGTCAATGGGTGCTTACCATTTAGCCAAAAAATCCGGAAATTTCGGTTTGAGGTCAAATGGAAAGGCAATTTTCCGGAGAATCTTTTCGAAAATTGTGGACAACCTCCAGAGGTAGTCCACTTTTTCCGTTCGGAACGGAATTTGGGAAATGCCCTTACCATTTGCCAGATCGAGTAAAATATGTGGGATAGAATGCTGGGTAGTTAAAAGTAAGCGCCATTCTCATCCGGTTGGTCATTGAATTCGGAAAACCGCTTACCTTTATGCAACGTTTATTCCATCCGGATTTTTTGGCTTAATGGTAAGCACCCAATATTATCATGGAAATCGGTTCAACATACCTTGATTTATATTCTGTTAATTTTCCTCATTCAGATGTAGACGAATGTGCTATTAATAGTTCTCGCTGCAACGATAACCAATTTTGTCTAAATTACCCTGGGGGATCCACATGTCTCTGCACAGGAAATCGATATGGAGAAAACTGCGCCATTCGTAAGTACTGTTCATGTTACGGCTTAGTTTTGTAACTTGGGACGCATAAAAGTATTTGTTAAGCACTTACCTTCAGTTTAGCCCTTTTTAAACCACATTATTGAGTTACCGTGAACTGCCGCTTATAAGCCCGGTATGCACTTATTGAGAATTCGCGTCGCCCCTACGTTTCGAATAGTTACTATTTAATGTCCGTTATTTCGTCAAACGTTAATCACTTTATACAATATTCTGCCGAGCGTAGGCATTGTTTTCAAAAGCGTATTCAGTCACTTCACTTTTCTTTACTGACTTATCTGAAAATGTTTGAAAGCGCGAAAAGCGCAAGTGATGTTATCGGGATTTATTTCACAACAGTGCGGACAAGAACCTCGTTAATTCACCTGCTCACAGAGAGAACAAGAATAGAGTTTTCAACGATATAACTGATTTATCTGACATGTGTTTCCCTAAACATAAAGATAAACAAAAAATGAATAGCTAAAAAGACCATAAAAGCAAGGTATAATGATTTCACATTAGTATTGTGAGTGATAATGTGATAAGAAGTCTTATCTGTTTCCTTTCTCCTTTTTACAACAGAGTGTGCGACTACAAGGTTTGACGTGGCGTTTCTTTTGGATAGCTCCGGCAGTATAAACAATGCCCATAAAGAAAATTACCAAATCATGAAAGACTTCATTAAGGGGATAGTGAAATCATTTGTAATCGGTGAAGATAACACAAATGTCGCCGTGGCAACTTTCTCGTCTCTAGGTTATTTCAAAGTTCGCTTTGATTTCAAGAAATACTTTGACGCCGAACAAATAGTAAGTGCTATTGAAAATGTGCCTTATGATGGAAAAAAGACGTATACTGGAGATGCGTTGACTCGCCTAAGACAGGAGCTCTTTCCACTGGCAAGGACTGGAGTTCCCCATATTTTGATCGTCATGACTGACGGTCGCTCCCATGACCATGTGAAGACACCCGCGGAGAGACTTCATGATATGGGAGTGCACATAATCGCTGTGGGAATTGGTAGCACGGATTACCAAGAGCTTAAAGATATGGCTACAGATCCTGACAGAGATAATATCTTCACTGCTAGTTTTGATTCGGTTGTTCATCTGACGGGATCCATATTAGAAGATGTTTGTAAAGGTTGGTATAGTGCTATCATAGCACTAGTGAAGTAAAGAAATACTAGAGAAAAACAGTGTTTTAAAGTAACGGCAACTTGAATTCTGCGGAGATAGATTTGCCTTGGAAATCGCCGTGACAGAATCTCGCCGAATCTAAATGGCTCATCAACATATGCAGCGTTGGTTACACATACACACTAACATGCATGATTACTGGGTGCGTCGCTTTCAAACACGTTTAGGTAACCTTAATGTCGACATTTCTCTATTTACTTGCCACTGCGAGAAGTTAATTATTAATATTATTGAAGATCTGTTTTCATGATAGAAAATATAGTCAATGTCACTTTACAACGACCCAAATCAAGAAAAAGCTGTAATGGGCATTTTTAAGTACCTTTTCGTGTTTGAAGCCTGTTAAAATTGTTATTTCCAGACGAATTGAGATTCCTTAGGCGGAACTTAAATTGGCCGAAATTTCCTTTGAGAAATTGGCAGCCAAAGTAAACTTGCTTTCCGTAAATGCAAGCCGACGTTTTTGACTGCCAAAAAAAGCAAAGATGACCCTTCCGAAAACGCCAGGGGCTATTATTTCCCCATTGCGAATCTTTTAGACTACACGTTTCAGTTACGAAAATCCGAGTACACTCTTTGATCATCGCCGAAAACCTAATGCGAACTACCCTCTACTGAATAGATCTCTGTCGAAACTTGTCGTTGGGTGCCCCTGAGTCGTGGATATTTCTATTCTAATTTTGAAATCTTAGCGTCAATAGAGCGTATTCACTCATGTGACCAGTGGCTATATTAGTTTAATAAAACAGAAGAACAAACTTGAATGAAAAAAAGAGAACCTGGTACACCAACATGACATGCCGTGTCGTCATGTGAATACGCTCTATTGGCCGACATCGGTTTTTGTCGAGGAAAGACTGGCGGTCATGCGTTTAAGCCAGTGTATTGCGCTGCTACAATGATACGAAGTTTCAAGGCCTCTCTGGGCAGCTCTGCTGTCGCGTCATGAATGTTTATGTGGTGGAACATTGTCATTGACGGATCGATTGTTCATTTTGATTGATTTCAGCCGTCGATCACTGCATAAGCAGTCCCTGCAACAATAACGGAACATGCCATAATTTGCTGAATGACTACAACTGCTCTTGTGGTTTGGGTTATTCGGGGAGACGCTGTGAGGGTAGGTCAGAATTCAACTGGTTGGCTGGGCATTGTAAATGACCTGATCGATTCTCGAACCTCATCCTTATGATTACCAGATTTTCAACACCTAGAGCATGAACCAGTCAGTTAATAATTACAAAAATCGTACCTTTGTTAGAAGGAATAACCACTCAGATCAGCTTATATGTTTCACAGTAATCGTGGATCCCTGTGATTCTTTTCCCTGTGAAAATGGAGGAACTTGCGAACGAGTTGGCGATGGCTTCAACTGCACTTGCCCGGGAGGATGGACCGGCTTAACTTGTGAAAGAGGTGAGACTTTTATAAAAGAAATCTAAAAGTATTGTACGCGCTCATAACAAGCATTTTGCTTTTTTTCTTTGCGTTAGAAATTGACCATTGCTTAAGCTCCCCATGCAAGAACAACGGTACATGTTACAGTCAAGTAGTGAACTACACCTGTGAATGTCAAGTGGGGTTTAAGGGTGAAAACTGTAAAGGTTGGTCTGTAAAAATGTCGTATACTGTACCTTTGGTTGATGTAATTTCTGTTTCTTTTGATATCGATCTCCGGTAAATTTTCCTGTCTATCCACCAAAGTATCCACCATACTTTCTACTGGAGAGTGTTGGGGACCACCTTAAAACGGTTTTATTAATGTTGAGGATGTCTGTACGAGTGGTAAGTGCTAAGAGATTAAGTGAAGAAATCTCCAAACCAGTGTGCATACGTAAAAATTGGTGTTGTGCTTTCTTCTTAACTTAAACAGTTTTGAATTTTGAGCTGTGCAATGTCATGATTCAGATTCTCACTATATTGACCACACCCTCGTCGAAAATAAATAAATAAATAAATAACTGAATAAATAACTAAAACAATCACTTTTCTTGCGGAAAACGACCTTTTGATGCCGGAGCTAAGTAACATTATTATTGTTTTTAATTTCTTCTAGATGTGGATTATTGCCACAGCATACCCTGCAAGAACAACGGGGCCTGCCGTAACCTCGCAGATGGTTATAAATGCACTTGCACTGCCGGATTTAATGGGGATAGTTGTGAAGGTAGGGTTCTATGATGTGATGCTGCAGTTTAGAATTGAGTACATGTGTAGGGTTCTGTTAGCTGTTCATACTGGGTCATCCAGTTGAACTCCTAGCGTACGTTTCGCTGTAGAAGTCACTCAACAAGCAGGTACGAAATCCAAGAGGAAAGATATGATATCTTGTGCCGATCGTAATCACTGATTATAGACATGGTGACATCTATTAGGAAAATCTATTGAATCTAAGAATATGTCTTTTCCGCAGAGACAGATTATTGCCTAAGCGACCCCTGTGAGAATAATGGAACATGTAGCAATCTGAAGGATAACTACACCTGTAATTGCCCTGGAAATTTCCAAGGACGAAACTGTCAAGGTTCGATTTAAATGCTCTTTCGCCTGTTATGCCATTGTCATTTTGTCGAGTACCAGTTCGGTATTAAAATTAATTTTATCTGGAATCATGTCCTTAAATTCGTAATTGCAGACATAAACTATTGTTACACCAGTCCATGCAAAAACAATGGAACTTGCCAGAGCAGTTTGAATGACTATCGATGTGTATGCCACGCCAAGTTCACCGGAAAAAGCTGTGAACAAGGTATTGCCTACAAAATAGATTTAATTGGATTGCCTGATAGCACTTATGAAATAAGTTCCACACATCCAACACAATACTTGCACGTGGCCTTATCTTTAGCTTGCCAATATTTTTCCTATATATCTCAGCAGATACTTCACTATTTCAAGACTTCACGGCATGTGCTCAATGACTCCTTAGAATTGTTTCGTGTTAGTCATCTTAGGTGTTTTCCATTTCTTTTTCAAAGAAAACTACACTGAACAAGTGTGGTTTTGTAGCAGTATCTGTCCTGATGACAACGATACAACTCCCGCTAGTGGCAAAAAGATGCACTGCGGTTCGCAGAATAAGAAAACTTGACAGCTTGAATTTCTTCCACGCGCAGGGTATCCCCACTCCTTCTAAAAGTAATGAAATACAATAAAAACGAGGCCATGTTCTCACTTATCCGAACCCCTGTGGGGAGTAATAAAGCCATTCTTGCTTATTTTAAAATCTGCCATTTGACTTTAGAACTTGATGAATGCTCCAGCGGTCCCTGTCAAAACAATGGTACTTGTTTTACTGACTTCGATAACTACCGCTGTACATGCCCTATGGGATTTACAGGACGAAACTGTGAAGGTCTGTCTATAAAACATTTTTTTTCGGATATTTTTACTTGCTTAAATTAGTACTATTGATGAAATAAGTATATCATCGCCGTGTAGTTCATATCATGTGCCCAGCAAATGAGCTGATACATCTTTTAAATTTGAATGTTGGGTGCCAATTTTTCTTTTAATTTCATACATGAAGTTTTGTTTTCATTTGCAGAGATTGACTACTGCCACAGCGATCCATGTCTAAACAATGGAACTTGTCAGAATAGAGTGGATGGCCGTGAATGTAATTGCCATGCTAAGTTCAGTGGAAAAAACTGTGAACAGGGTAACCTATCTGGATTACGAATTATTTTTTTGTGGTGCCTGATTTATATCTGCCTTGGGTTACCACTTCCAAGTTCAAAGCTATAAACTTATCTCATCGCCTTTAAACTGTGATACTCGTGATTTATTTAAAATGTTTCTTTCTAGAACTTGATGAGTGCTCAAGCAGCCCATGTGAAAATAATGGGACATGTTTTAGCGACCTTGACAACTACAGATGTTCCTGTCCAGTGGGATTGACAGGGCAAAACTGTGAAGGTTTGTCTAGCTCAAGCAGTTGATATAAAAAAGTCCCTAAGTAAGAACATATAGGATAGTATTGCATGGTGTTTAATTTGTTAGTGAGTAAATAACTGATGACTGACATGCCTCATCATTCTATTAAAAATTGTTTGTATTCATTATAGGACTGATCTTGATTCATTTCACAGGAAAATCTCACAGTACCATTTTGCTAAAGATAACTTCTAAGTGGAATATGGGAAGGTTCAGTTCTTTGTGGGAACAAACGGCCACTTTAGGATGGAATTTGCAACTACAATTTTGCCCCAGTGCCCCCACAATTCACTTGGAACTGATCATTAGTAAATGTGTTACTTTCTAGCTACATGCGCACGCGCTCTACATGCACGACAGTGACTACTCCTCATTCTTTTGTTTAGTGGTGGATCATTGCCATAGTGACCCATGCTTAAACAACGGTTCGTGTGTCAACTCTGCTGACAGCTACCAGTGCAACTGTCCTGCAGGAATTAAAGGAACAAATTGCCAAGGTACTTAATTTAGAGGTGAATATAATTGCAGACAAAAAAAATGATTGCGAAGGTGAAAAAAAAAAACTATTGAAGTGTCCATCTGCATGACTATGAAGCATTACAAAAGGCTTGAATAAAGGGCGCCTCCTGTCTGTCTTAACTTTTAGATAGAGACCACTGCTTCATCAATCCATGTGGAAACAACTGAATGCACTGGACACCTTCAAATGTCAATGTGCTGTAGGGTTCAAAGGGGAAACATGCGAAGGTCTATTATTTATTTACCGTACCGCTATATATTTTGTGGTACAAAGAAAAATTCGTATTTACAGCTTGTTAGCCTCCTACACAGAGCTTGACCTTCTTTTGGCTCGTGCGACAATATCGAGCTCTCCTCCGAAGGTCTGCTCAAGAGGGTATGTTGATAGCTATGCCAACAACGACAACAAGAACTTTTTAACATTAAAAGAATCAAGACGGGGCAAGGCAAACATATATAGTAATGTGCAATATTCAGTGTATTTAGTTTCTGTAATTTGGCCGGCGTCTCATCCTGTTTTGTTTTTGTATCTGCTTTAAATGTTTATTTGATTTACAGAAATTGATCATTGCTACAGCAATCCATGCGCAAACAATGGGAGTTGTGAAAATGCGCCTGACCGCTACAAATGCGATTGTGCTTCAAGATTCACTGGAGACAATTGTCAAGGTATGTGTTATTCACAATTATTCATTTCATTTACCATCTTTTCTTTTATTACAGAATCAAGTGAAAACGTTCTGTTGGTTTTACAGCCATAAAGGTTACTGATGTTTATATTTTATTGCAAACCGCAGAGGTGGATTACTGTTTTGATAAACCTTGCCAAAACAACGGAACGTGTAATAATCTCCCAAGCAATTACACCTGCGATTGCTCAGACGCCTTCCGAGGATCAAACTGCGAGGGTAACTACTTTATATTCCTTTATTCTTTTTTTGTAATTATCATACTATGCCTCTTATTTTCTTCCCAAAAAGATGAACTTCTGTTACTCCAGTCCATGTTCGAACGATGGAACTTGCCAAAATAGCTTGAAGGACTACCAATGTGTTTGCCATGCAACGTTCAATGGAAAGAACTGCGAACAACTTGCGTTGATTATTAGCTGGATCGTGGCATCTTTATGGCCTTGAAAACTTTAGAATACAAGTCTTCTTTCAGCCACCTCATGGATACTGCTTCTCTCTCCCGTTTTTCTTGTAACATCTTCGTCAGATATTCATAATCTAGTCCACGAGCTGACCGCGCTTTAGGCTTCCACGATCGACAGTTAACGAGGCGATGCTATCATTTTTCATCATCTCATATTAAACAAGGTCCAATAAAATGATTCGTTCATTCTTAAATTCAACATTTTTTTTTTTTTTGCAGAACTAGAGGAATGCTCTAGCAGCCCCTGTCAAAACAACGGTACTTGTTTTAGTGATCTGGATAACTACAGGTGCAAATGTCCTGCTGAATTTACGGGACAGAACTGCGAAGGTTTGTCTTTATTTCATATTATTATATTTATATCACTCTACTTTTTCTTTTTTTTTCAAGTTATGGTATGTCGCATTACCAGGCGACATGTACACAGACTGATTTTTTCTGATTTATCAGTCTGATTTTTTTTTTCATTTTATACGCAGACGTAAACCACTGTTTCTCCAGCCCTTGCCTACACAATGGAACTTGTCAGAGCATACTGGATGACTTCCAATGTACTTGCCATGCAAAGTACACTGGGAGAAGCTGCGACCAAGGTACCTTAATTACCGTAATTTGTAAAGACTAAATAGTCACTTTTTTACGGAGACTGTCAACCCGAAATTGATCTTCACTTCGCAGGTCTGCATTTGGTGATTTGTAGTACCATATTTGTTTCTTTCAAACTATTTTACTTTTCGTTGTTTTATATGTTTCTTGTTAATTTCTCCATATGAGGTAAAACGCAGTTTATCTGCTTGTATAAGATCTTGTTTCTAATATAATGGTTTGATTTGTTTTGTAGAAATAGATGAATGCTCAAGTAACCCTTGTCTGAACAATGGCACTTGCTTCAGTGATCTGGACAGTTACCGTTGTGCATGTCTAGACAGATTCACGGGACAAAACTGTGAAGGTTTGTTTGTACTATTATTTCTTTAACTCATCGTTACCTTTGTTTTGATGTGATTGACTGCAGTTTCCTTCGACCTCCTCCAACCTGATTCTACGATCGTTTTGGGTCAAAAGGTGAAAAAACACAGAGATAACAAAACTAGGAATTGTGGGTTTTTATTTGGTTATTTGTTTTCAAAATTCTCAGCGTCAAATCAGTGCCACGACAGCCCCTGCAAAAACAGCGGTACATGCCACAATAATGGGAATAACTTCACCTGTATTTGTGACGCAAAATTTACAGGACCAACTTGTGAAGGTGAGTATTCCTAGGAATAATTACCGAAAATATTTGTGAGATATGCTCTGTTTGGTTATTTTATTCAGTTTGTTTATACAATCATCTCAACTACACAACTCACACAAACCTTTCTGTATCGGGTTACTCGTAAGTCTCTGAACATTAAAGGGATTTTACTCCTGGAAGGCTTATATAAGCCGTGCTAGTCTTTTATTAATTTAGAGTAACCTTCTCCAATACATCAGTAAAATACAATCAGATGCCAACGTCAATGTCTAGATTGTGTTTAGATCCTTTTTTTTATTTAGAATTTTTTGGTTTTGTACACAGGGAAGATGCATTGTTACGACAACCCCTGTAAAAATAATGGAACCTGCGACGACATTGGTGACGGCTATGTGTGTCATTGTCCCCCGGGGTTTACCGGGGAAATGTGTGAAGGTAAGTCTCCGTCGACGAAAAAGAACCTTCACGAAGCCAGATGACTTAATACTAGGGGTTTTTCGTATGATCTGAAAACCCTTCCGGTTTCAATCCCACGTCGGGAACTTTTCTCTCTTTGTTTTAAATTGCAGAG
>OX419346.1:5265994-5388494 GCA_948470475.1 Galaxea fascicularis
TTTCTGAATAAAACATCCCATCTTTGATTTGATGAATTAACCCATAATATGTTTTTCTGGAAATTGGCGGAGTCCCATGAGTATTATTTTCATTTTTGATAGATTATTTTTAATATCAGCTATTGGTTCACAAAAGATAGCAGCATTTTATTTTATCTTCACTTGTTTTATTAATCTCTCTCCCCAATTGATAATTGCTATAATTTCCATTTACCCAATATACAGTTATCATCTGTTTCTTTTTCACAGATATTCATAATAATTTGGGTTAATTGGTAGACAGTATTTTTTAAGGATTTGCAATTGAGTTGATTTTAGTTGCATTGTTATATAATATTGTTACATAATTTTGTATGATTAAATATGATTATAGTTTGTAGTAAAGATAAGTGTATAAAAACAGTTAATGTGCTTTATATACTGTTGAAAAAAAGAGAGTGAAATGTTAATTTTATTAAAGCCTTTCATATTTGAACCTCAAGAGTTTGATTCGCCCAATTTTGAAAACCTTTCTGCATCTGATACATTCCCATAATAAAGGTTGGGATTCATCATTTGATTTCATTATATTAGTATCAAAGAAAATATATCTTTATATGATGGACAGGAATTAATGCGCGTTTGTTTTGGAAGTGAGATGTAGAAATATACTGTTTCTCCTATTAATTGGTTAGATTATTAGCATTTGTTTACAAGATCGCTTATGTGTATAGACATTATTCATAAATGGCTGCCAATTCATCATTCTTTTGTCCTTGTGCAAATTAGCCTACCAAGCCTAGTTAACATGTGTTAACTTGAAAAGAATTCTTGCCCTGATGTGAGGCTTGGTAGGCTAATTTGCACAATAACAAAACAAAAATAAAACAGCCGCCATTTATGAATAGGGTCTATGACGACTTTTTTTCATAGTTTTCAGTGAGTATTACAATTTGGTCAAACAAATGATGCATTCTGCCATTTGTTTACAGTTCTTTTGATATAACCTTTTGTTTTGCTGAAGAGGGGTAATCAACTTGTATCTACTTCACTCTGCTCTGAAATAAGACCATAAAAACATTCATAAATAAAATCTTCAACCTTTTTTGTACTATTACTTGTTTTACCATGAATTCTTACACATTTTAAATTGTTATTACCATCTCTGTAAATTTTGATTGATGTTCCTTTTATTAGATGAATTATATTTCCATCTTTTGAACTTCCATATGTTTTCCAAAGGGGATGCTGTTTATAATTTATTTCTTCAACTGATATACTCATTGTTATGTACATGTATATTAGATAAAATGACATTTGTTTATTTATTTTTTGTCAAATGCACCAAACCTATTTACACAAAAATTTGGTATTATCAACAGAGTTGATAAATGTAAATTGACCACCGTACAGGGATTCTAAAAGCTGACGTTTCGAGCGCTAGCCCGTCGACAGAGCGACTCAAGGAATTATGGGTTGTGTGTAGTTTTTATAGTGGAGAGGGAGCTACGCTATTGGTGGTAACATGGCAACGTGAAAAATAGGAATGTTAATGTAAAAGGCGGAAAGTACAAAAGTGATACCCAATGTATAAATAACAAATCAATTTAGAAAAAAAGATTGGCCTTTTAGGTGTAGATCATATACTGAAAAATACATATTTTGTGATGTTGATTGTACTCAAAAAAGTGGTAAACACATTGTTAATTTAGCTAATGCACAAGATTATATAGGAAAAGAATATGTATATACAAATATTGATGATTTCTGTAAAAAAAATATGATAAATGATAAATGCAAGAGATATAATTTTATTGCTCATAATTCAAAAGGGTATGACAATCACTTTATTTTAAAATTGCTTATTGACTATATGATTGAAGCCATATTGTATTTACAACGGTAGTAAAATTATGTATATGGCAATGATTGAAAATCAGATTTATTGACAGTTTAAATTTCTTGCAAATGCCACTAAAAGCTTTTCCTAAAATATTTGGATTGAATGAATTGAAAAAAGAATATTTTCCTCATTACTTTAACAAAGAATGTAATCAAAATTATGTCAGACAAATGCCGAGTAAAAATCATTATGGATACAATCAGATAAAATCTGGTGAACGAGAACAATTTTTGGTATGCATATGATGAACGAGTAAATGAAAATTGGAAAACATCGACCCTTTAAGGTATGACAATTGCTAGTGTTTGTATGCCTATATACAGAGCTAATTATAGGCCAAGTAAATCAATAGCTGTCGTTCCTGAATATCTGAAAACACATAATTATAGTAAAGAATCTGTTCAGTGTTTAGACTACATTGCTGAAAAGCACAATATCCAAATTCAACATGCTCCAAATGGAGGTTAAAAACAATTGACGATAAGATTTACAAAGTAGATGGATATTGCAAAGAAAGTAATACAGTACATGAATATCATGGATGTTTCTGGCATGGATGCAGTAATTGTTATAGATCAACTATAATAAACAATAAAAATCAAAAGGTATGGGCACATTAAATTAACAAGTAATTCAAAGAAGAGATATGATAAAAAATGCAGGATACAATCACGAAGAAGTATATGAATGCCAACTAAACAATAACTAAGACTCAAAAGGTTGTTAAAAATTAAAAAAAAAAGATTGTCTAGCCTCTGAGCTCAAGAGATGGATGTTATGGCGGGCGTACCATTTGTACTAAACTTTTATACAATTGTAAAGAAAATGAATGTGCTCGATTTGTTGATTTTTGTAGTTTGTATCAAACAGTTCAATATTATAAAAAGTATCCAATTGGACATGCAAAAATGATATTCAATCCTGATGAATATGATAAAAATTGGTTTGGCTTCATAAAATGTAAAGTTTAGCTCTGTTACGAAAAATTATTGCGTGACTCGCGTTACTGTCTGGAAGTGTCTAGAATCGTCTGCATATTTAAGTAGCGCTGTGTCATCGTGATTTAGTAATTCTATTTTAAGCCGTTTGCGTATTAGCTGTAAATAGTTTTTCATTGTAATGTTTCTTTATTTAGTCGAGCCGGAAAGTTCTAGAATTTTATTGTGTAGAGTATATTAGCCGGTCGGTGTAGCTTTAGAGTTTTTCGAAGCAGAGTGTTTGTTGAAGAAAGTAAAGAGAAGAGTGTCTTAGTGTTTATTGAGGAGAGCGACAGAGGTCGTGTACATTTGGCGGAGGCCGTGTTTATTGAAGTTGACAGAGGTCGTATACAGTTGGCGGAGGCCGTGAGTATTAAAGTTGACGGAGGTCGAGTATAATTTTACAAGCCTAGAGTGAGCTTATAGTAAAGCCTTGTGTGGAGTTTACTACTTTCGTTGGAATAAATAACCTTGTTGCTGTTCCGACAACCCTGCGTTCTGTTTAGTCTACAAACAACCCACTTCTCACTCATCAACACAATCGAACTCGTAACAAGCTCCCAGAAAATTATATCAGGCTGTATTACCACAAAGAATTAAAGTACATAGTTGCGGAAACCTGATATTCACATTATGTAAAACATGTGCTGAAGCACGAGATCAAGAATGCAAACACAATGATACAGACATGATACAAGTTTTATTGGAACTTGGACAACGGATACAAGGATACAAAATCTCATGCGATTTCCTTGTGAATCCCTCTTATTTTGAAGAAAATCGTGTTGTGAAGAAATCTTTTAAGAAGACATAGAACGTGAATAAGCAAGATAACAATCATGTTGTTGTGACGCCTTGAATTTGCATAAAGATTCAAACATTACTGACGGGTGGACCAGGTGCTCCTTTCCAGTAATTATATTTTTTTAACCTTTGACACACGGAATAGATATCGAATTTGCTGGCTTCTTAGGCTGAAATTATCCAGAAGCAAACTTCATTTCGTTTTCTTGACAAACGCCACACGCGGTGAATAATTATCGGGTTTTTATGCTGTCTGCTCTGCCTTTTATTTCGTTCTCTTATGTAGCTCGCCGAGGTTATTTTTTTCGTCTAAATTGCCTTAGAAAAGTTCAAAAAAGATGTTCCCATTCATCTTTGAGCTCTCAGATAACAAGTCTGGATTTTGTTGGGCCAAAACATCGCATCGTGTTTTGTTCATGTGTTTCGGTTGCTACTGTATCGGCGACCGCAATTCCCGTGTCTACTCAAGCAATTGAACAAGACAACAAAAAGTTTCAAATTTCTTCTGGTTTTGTTCGATTTTGCTGAAATTTTAACATGATGAAGCTTGTTACGCTTACTTCTCCAATCCCGTGCTACGATGTTAAATAATACAAAGACGTTCTTGCGGTTTGAAAATCCCACCGCAAGAAGTTCTTGCGTTTCGAAAATTCTACAGCAAAGAAGTTCTTGCGGTTTTAATTTCTAACCGCAAAGAAGTTCTTTCGGCTTGCAGGATCCAAGCGCAAGCGACCCGCAAGAAGCCGCAAGAAGTAGCCGGCTTGCGGACGCAAAAAGAAGTTCTTGCGCGTGCATTATTTTTGGGCTGTACTGTATTGAATATACATGTGGTATGGCATTTTGATGAAACGAGTGATGACCTGTTCAAAGGCTTTATTCATAAATTCATGAAAATCAAATTAGAATCAAGCAAGTATGACTTCAAAACAAAAGAACAAGAGCTGGAACTCACACGAGCAGTTTTATCAGGTCAAGCGAATGATTAGAGGCCTTGGGGTCAAAACGACCTTAACCTATTCTCAAACTTTAAATTGGTAAGACGTCCGACTTGCTCGAATGAAGCCGGACCCGGAATGCGAGTGCCTAGTGGGCCATTTTTGGTAAGCAGAACTGGCGATGCGGGATGAACCGAACGCGGAGTTAAGGTGCCAAAGTCGACGCTCATCAGACCCCACAAAAGGTGTTGGTTGCTATAGACAGCAGGACGGTGGCCATGGAAGTCGGAACCCGCTAAGGAGTGTGTAACAACTCACCTGCCGAAGCAACTAGCCCTGAAAATGGATGGCGCTCAAGCGTCGCACCCACACTCCGCCGTCGGGGCGAGCGACAGGCCCCGACGAGTAGGAGGGCGCGGCGGTCGTGACGCAGCCCCCGGCGCGAGCCCGGGCGAAACGGCCGCCGGTGCAGATCTTGGTGGTAGTAGCAAATATTCAAATGAGAACTTTGAAGACCGAAGTGGAGAAAGGTTCCATGTGAACAGCAGTTGGACATGGGTTAGTCGATCCTAAGAGATGGGGAAACTCCGTCTCAAAGCGCCCCATCCCGGGGGGCCGACCATCGAAAGGGAATCGGGTTAATATTCCCGAACCGGAACACGGATATCGCCCGTCCTCCGCGGCGGGCGCCTGCGGCGACGCAACCGAACCCGGAGACGCCGGCGGGGGCCCCGGGAAGAGTTCTCTTTTCTTCTTAACGGGCTATCACCCTGAAATCGGATTGTCCGGAGATAGGGTTTCATGCCCGGTAAAGCACCACACTTCTTGTGGTGTCCGGTGCGCTCTCGACGGCCCTTGAAAATCCGGGCCAGATCGTGATTTTCGTGTCCGCTCGTACTCATAACCGCAGCAGGTCTCCGAGGTCATATAAACAAATTTGAATAGAATGCCGGCTACAGAGCAATTAGTAAATTATGCTTGAATTCACTTTGGGGAAAATTTGGACAGAGATCAAATATGAGCAAAACAAAATATGTATAGGAGCCTTCTGAATTTTATAAGATATTGTCGGATGATACACTTTCAATTCTGAACATTGAATTCATTAACGATGACATGTTACAAATGACATAATTACAAAGATCAATTTGTTGACAATAATAACACAAACATATACATTGCTTGCTTCACAACATCTCATGCTCGATTAATGTTATATGAAAAGCTTGATTATCTACAAGAACAAGTATTATACTTTGATACTGATAGCATTATTTATGTAGACAATGGAACAAAAAAATATTAAATCAGGAGATATGCTCGAAGAATTAACCAACAAACTGAATAACGAATCAATATCTAAATTTGTAAGCACGGGGCCAAAGATTTAAGTTTTAAATACGGAAATAATAAACAAAAATCTTGTATAAAGGGATTTACTTTGAATCACGAGAATGCAAATATTTTAAATCACGATAGCTTCACAAAAATAGTAAAACAACAGATGAAAGAAATAACAATTGTAAATGAAAACAAGATTACAGGAGAAAATAAACAAATAGTAAACAAATATAATGAAAAGGTATCTAAACTCGGATATCACAAAAGAGTAATTAGATCAGTTTCTGAAAATTCGATTGATACTGTTCCTTATGGTTTATAAAAATATCACCAAGACCATTATTCCAATTCATTCCTTTCCACTTCATTTCCCACGCCTTGATAATCAGGACGTGGATCAAAATTTTTGAAATATATAAGATGCTTTTTTCCATGCACTGAGATTTTACTGAACACTAAATTTGAGCACATCAACTGAAAGCTAAACCAGAGAACTTAAATTTGAGTACATCAATCTGAAATCTCCAAATCTGAATCCAAAAATCTGAAATCTCAAAGTCTGAAATCTCAAAAAATAATTTCAAAGAATAATTTCAAAGAATAATTCCAAATAAGATTTCCAAATTGAAACAAGTAGTAATGTTATATTAAGACAAGCGAAGCGGTACGTTTTGACGTATGCCCTACAGTGTAGAACATGTACTACTGTGTATTAGAAATAAACACTTAAAAAGATTTCTCCTTATGCATTGATTGATTATTTGTTTGTTTCTGTTTATTTTGTTTACTGCAGCAGTGGATCACTGTTTTAATGCGCCCTGCAAGAACAATGGGACTTGCTACATTACCTCGGACAACTATACATGCAGTTGCTTTGCTGGATTTAAAGGAGGAAATTGTGAAGGTGAGACTTTCTTTAATTTGACTACGGCCAAACCATGAGCAATGGGCCTTATGCCGGCTGCTAGACAAATATGTTGCATTACCTGCTGAATTTTGTACCATTTTCGAGTTGCTTTGAGCCTGTTTATAACCGGGAGGCTAGGTTCACGCTCTTTCCTTTAATAACGAGTTGTCAGTCATATACTGTACACATTAAACTAATATCCACATGAAAAACGTTGCACGGGGACTAGTAATCAAGAGGAGCCTGAAGCGAAATTGAGAAGTGTTACAATGTGATCGGTGCCACTTTTCTTCAAGAACGCCTCTCTCATTTCCAGTGCCAAAAACACTTAAATGTAATTCTGAGTCCAATGATCGAACGTAACTAGAAAATGCTCATCTGCAAAAGTAGCATAACCTCAGGTAAAACGCTATCCATCGTGTAAGCGCAACCGTTTGCAGACAAAAATCTGAAGCGAACTTTCCAGGCGTCTTTGTAATGAAATTGTCACACCGTCTAGTCTTCTAGGATAAGGACGACGATCGTTGGTCCCGTATCACTTCACTTGTTCTTAAATTAACATGGTGGTGCGTTAAAGAACTCACGAAACGATTGAAAAGAGTAAGGGACGTAGTCCCCAGTGTTGTGGTCTGGTCAAACAAAAAGCTGGCCCACCTCAGTAAGGGATCTCGTGTCCTGTTGTCGAGTCTCCTTGGATGTCTTTCCTAAAAAATAGTAAATCTAAATATAAAATCTATTTAAGCAATTAGTACACCAACGGCTTTTTCTTCTGAACATTTGTGTTTACAGTGGCAGATCACTGTTACGATGGCCCTTGTTTTAACAATGGGACATGCCTCAACCTAGAGGACAGCCACCAATGCACTTGTCTTCCCCAATACATTGGAAACAACTGCGAAGGTAACAACAACAGACAAGGAAAAACCTTATCTATGGTTTTAACCTTTCTAAAGGTCTTAAGTCTTGGCAAATGCCACTTCATAGTTCGCGTGGAACGTCTATCATATCTCTGTTGCAACGCCTCAGGTACTTAGAATGATATTGCTTTGGAAGCAAAACTCCCAAATTATTATCGTTTAAACTACTTATAAAAAGCTGAAGTTCCGCAATCTTGCATTGATCAACCTATTTCTCTCTATTTTTTTTCTGTAGTTGAAGACTTCTGCAAATCACAACCTTGCAACAATGGAGGAACATGCAGTTTAATGGGGGATACTTACAAATGTGACTGTCAAACCGGTTTAACAGGAACCAATTGCGAACTTGGTAAGATTACTAACTAATGTTAGTTGTAACATTTCCACTATCATTGAAGCAAACAGTCCACTTCTTGCAGCCACCAAGATAAATTGTATCCTGTTCATGAGCAGGTATTTGATGTTTTCGCTCGAGGCTCAGTAATAATATCATAAAGAAAAACAAACAAGACTTAAAACCGCCAGTCACCACATATTCGCCCTTCAACCCACAAGAGTAACCAGTCTCCTTCTGGTAACACTGTATGCTCGATCAAACATAAACTTTGTGAGGAAAAAAAGAAGTTATCAACATGTCACAAAGGTTTTGATTGTGCAACAACTTCTCCTCGTCATTACCATAGAAAACGTAAATAGAACAGCGTGCATTCTGAGATAAGGGTTTAGACCTTAATCAGTTCGAGACCTTCATGTTATCAAGCATAGTGATCACTGTATAATGTAACATAAGATGTATCATTTTTATCTTGTGGTGCAGTAAAGAGTAGTACCGGACTACGTGTTGTCTTGATAATTATAACTACATGTATAGACAACTGCCTTTCTCACAACATAGATACAAGGCTTTCTAATAAATTTAATTACCGGAAATTATTTTTTTATCCTTGAACAACAACTACACATTTTCTCCTATTTGCAGATATCAACGAATGCTTTAACAACCCTTGTCTGAATGAAGCCATTGGTTGTATGAACACATTTGGTAGTTACGAGTGCGAGTGTGCAACCGGCTTCACAGGCGTTCACTGCCAAATCGGTAGGCTGATCTTAAAATAACTGAAGTACTACGCGCGTTCTGTACGCGATGTACGGGTCAACTCATACTTGTGAAACTCCTTGTTACTGCTTGAAATGATTTTATAACAGAAATAGGCCGCTTTTCTATGGCTTTTCCAGCGTACCAAACCTAACTGGGATGTTGGGAGATCACGAGAAAGCTTGTGAATCCGCCGAGTAACTTGCGCGGGTGTATTACGCCCGGAAACCAAGAAAATGCGGTCTATTGCTTAATTCATATTGCTATCTGTTGCTGAGCTGTGTTATTCTGTCTTCCCTACAGTCATTGAGCCTTAGGTAAATTCACCGGACGTTTCGTTGCACCTTTTGCCTGGCAATTGCAAATTTAATTTTAAATCCGTCTCTCTTAGGGATACCAAGTGACGCATTTGACGTCCTCGTGTTGTTCGATGGCTCGTCTTTCATAGGACTGACTCATTTTCATCAAACTCTGCTATTTGCAAAGGCGGTGTTGATGAGCTATAACATTTCCAGAAAGCAGGCCAACGTGGCAGCAGCAGTCTACGCGGGCAACGTCACTATCACCTTCAATTTTACCGAACATTTCAGTTACCCTGCAGTCAGCTCCGCTATTGATGAAATACAGTTTCTTGACGAGCCATCACTTAATCTCGAAAATGCATTGAATGTTGCGAAAACGAACGTTTTTCCAACCGGCAGAGCAAATGTACCAGATGTCCTTGTGATTTTTGTTACCTTTTCACTGAGTGGGAATTTCGCTGCTGCTTCACAAGAACTACGCAAAGAGGGAGTGAAGGTAGTTGTTATTGGTATCGGGAGCTTTTTCAGCCTACCACAGTTAGAAGCAGTTGCTAGCACACCCGCTGACAACTATGTGGTCACCACTGGCTATGATCACATGGACACGATGGAAGGTGCCGTGACTGGTGCAGTATGTCAAGGTATGGCTCTAATCTTCATGATCTTTCCCTTTTTTCGAACCATCCTCGCCGTCTACCGACTTTCTTTTATTGACTAAACTGCTTACAGAAGGAAAGACTATCTCTGGCAGTCACGGACTTGACTCCCCAAATGTATTGGGGTGGAAAATATTGCACATTTACAAAGGAGAAACTATAATTCAGCCATCCGTCCGTTTCCGTTCATCTGCTTGACTGACTGACTGACTGATTGATTGATTTATCGGTTGCAGCCGTGGATCCTTGTGCAAATTTTCCTTGCTTAAACGGAGGAAACTGTAACAGGAGTGGCAGAAACTACACCTGTTCATGTTTAACTGGTTTTCAAGGTTCTCACTGTGAACAAGGTAAGTGTTTTCTCTTCCTAGAGATACTTTTGTCGGCGTGTTTGATTATTTGAAACTGAGTTTTGGTTCTGTACACGTGATACAAATTTTCTTGCTCCGTTCACGTAATCATCCTTCATATATTTGTTGTGAAAAGTATGGAATACGTGTGTATAAAGATTCACGGCTTTGAGAACAGCGCCCCCGTGGTAACTGCGGCATCAGCACTTTGTAAACTGTATGTTATGATACAACCCTTTTTTACCAGACACCAACGAATGCATGGACGGCATGGCAACTTGTACAAGTGGGAAGCTTTGTGTTAACACGTGGGGTGGTTATCAGTGCATATGCCCTGGCAGTCAGTATGGACAAGACTGCAGCTATAGTAAGTACAGCAGTCATTGGTTGTTGACACGAAGAACAGACGTGTTTTATGCTAGTGTGAAGAGTGAACTGCAAACATCACTTCACTTGCGACCTACTTAACCCTTTTGGATTTTACACCTAACAGTGAGCAGAGTCTACTTTCTTTTCACGGTATCACCATTTCAGCTAACACAGGTTACGAGAATAAAAGATATGGGATCAAACGTGAAGTGTCTGAACTGGTACTATGAGAAATTTGAGAACACAAGTTAAGAGCGCGAGAATATGCATGACTGTTGAAGGGTTTCTATCAGATCAACAAGGGCGTAGCTAGGAGGAGGGTCCTGGGGTGCCAGTGACCCCCCCCCCCCTTTGAAAGCCTTTTTCTTTTAAGAAAACGGCCTACAATATTGAGGTGACAGTCTGGTGAGTACCCTGTGTTTGACACAGTGTGACCCCCTCCCCCGTTTTGGAAAATCCCGGCTACGCCCATGTCTATCAGGGTATTTGTAAAGTGAGCCTCAGCCGTCTTTGTGATCTTTATGCGATTGAGGCATCCTAATAAGTCCCTCTGTATCGTCATCGTTCTGTAGGGATGGATACGAAACTGGACCTAGCCTTCCTAATAGATGGCAGTCAAGTTGTGACGAGAGAAAATTTCCTCAGCTTTCTGTCGTTTACAAAGGCTATCACTGCGTCTTTAAACGTGTCGAAGGAACATACCCATGTAAGCGTTGCTGTGTACGGAGATGACGCTTCACTGATAGCCAACGACTACCAGAATCAAACCTCACTGTATTATGCGATCGATAGGATTCAATACCAAGCAAATCTTCAAAGTAACTTGGGATTTGCCATGCTAGATCTTGCTTCAGAACTGTACAACACCACAAACACAAGGTCCAATGTTCCAAGGATTCTGGTGATCTTAACAGCCAGCAAATGTCACGATGATGTATCACTCCCTTCATACCTCCTGCGGAGGCGTTACAATGTGAAAGTGTTCGTCTTCGCGGTGGGGAGTCAATACAACATTACTCAACTGAATGAGATTTCCTCCGATCCTGACAGTGACTATGTGCACAATGTTACCTCAGGAAAAGAACTTGACACTAAACTTGGCTTATTCAAAACTCTGTTAGGTGAAGGTAAGTAAGCTATAATTGTAATTTTTAATAGCAACATAGGCTCCTCAGAGTTAGTTAATCATGATCGCGTTTCTCGTAACGACCTTTTTTTTTCAGATTTTTAACAAGCTTGTGTGTTAGAACTGATTTTTCTATAACCTCAAAGAAAACTCAAAACGTCGTTTTTTTAACTAAGAAACCTTTCAATGAAAACTTGGTCTATTAACGAGTGAAATAGAAATGGAGATCTAAACCATTCTGTTTCTGAGGTTGCTTGCCATCTATTTGCTTTCTTTTTAGTGGTGTGTATGTGTGTGTCTTACGATGTCATGTACGTCTTTGTGATGTCCTGTTCTCTAAAACTACTTTCAAAGAACTAGCTCCTAGCTTGAAAACCTTGCCGGGTTATCTAGCTGCTAGGCATTTCTTTCTATGTAACATTTAGTCCAAATTGTAATGGTATATTCTATGTTATGTAATGGAAATGCTGTTGTTGTAACTAGCAAAGTTTTGCTCGTTTTTAGCGCTGAACCCATGCTTCAGTAACCCATGCCACAATGGTACTTGCAATGCTACAGCGAATGGTTACCACTGCATCTGCTATTCTGGCTATTTCGGCACAAACTGTGACAAAGGTTTGTGTACTTTTTTATGGCATTCAAGGATCAGCCACAGTAGTTGAAGGGCGTTTCTCAAGGGTTGACCTAAACTGCGTAAAAGTTGATCGCATGGAACAAGGACAAACTAAATTTATTCAAGCTGTTGTTCTTAGCATGGCCAGAATAATAAGATGGTCTATGTAATTTACTTTACTTTCTCAATTAACACGTTATACACTATTTGAAGAAAGGTAATAGCTATTTTTGGGCACTTCCTAAGTTTTCTGAGGTTATAAAAGGGCATAGTTAGCTCGCATGTTTATACTTCGCGACAAAATAAGAAATCGCATCATATCGTTGATCAAAATCAAGAAAATCAAATCAAATCAATTTATTTAAGTTCGATAGCGTGAGCTGTGTGGTTGCCCAATCTCCCGAGCCAGGGGCTCATGTACTAAACGTTCAAGCATTCCGGATCAAATTGGCATTTAGAAGTGTTGGTATTTGAGGAGAGGGAAACGCGGAATACCCGTAGAAAAACCCCTTGGAGCAGAGAAGAGAACCAACAACAAACTCAACCCGCATATGACGTCGAGTCTGGGATTGAACCCCGGCCACATTGCTGAAAGGCGAGTGCTCTCACAACTGCGCCATCCCTGCTGTCTATGGGTTGATTAATTTTGACTTGTTATGAAGATGTATCATTGGCTTGCATGTTTACACTTCACTTTATGAAAAGTGCTTACCCATTTAACTATTTTTTTCCGACAGAGGACGAAGTCAAGGACACTTGCGATTCTTCTCCATGTGTACACGAGGGAACGTGCATAACCACTGGACGAAATTACCGCTGTAACTGTACTCGGGGATTTTATGGAAAACATTGCCAGTTTGGTAAGAGGATGTGTATCCGTTTAATCAGGAAGCCATTAAGTTCCCTTCAATTTATTTTATGGACCGTAAGCCTAACTAATATTAGGTTTACTGGGTGAAATACCAGATTTGAGGACACTGACGTTCCCATGAAACTCCCCGGCAAAACCATGAACACTAAGAATCATTTCTGGAATTATCGTATGTTATTGTTCTTCAACCAATCAGACGTGTAAAGAAACCATTAACCACAAAAGTGATCGATGTAACAGTTTGCGGTTTTGCCATCATGTATCTGATTGGTTTTATTTTCAAACACAATGGACATTCCAGAAATATTTGTAGTGTTTGCTGTAAAAAGTAAACACTTATAGTCATGATTTAAAATTGTCAGTGATAATTTTCCTGTTGATTAAGTGGACCATTATATTGCCACAAAATTAAGGCAAATTAGGTCAAGTGGCGTATATTTAATTTTTATCACCAATGTATGGGCACAAACAGAAATGACTGCTTTGATTGTGATTCTGAAAAAAAGGTTTTAATTGTGCCCTTTATAGGCTGTGGATTCAGAGAGCTGGGATTAAGAGTACCGAGTACTCGGCGAATTCCAGACAAAGACATAACAGCTTCATCTGAAAGAGTCGAGGGACGTTCTGCCTTCCGTGGCAGGATTGGCGTGGAGACCATGGGTGACTGGGAGGACGGATGGTGTGCTTCAGTCAGTGACGCAGCGCCTTATTTTCAAGTGTTCTTTGGTAAATACCCACCATTCTAGGAGTGTATGTTACGTAATCTATCAATTGACAGCTGTTTGACATTGGTTGCAAAACTCTACGTTTGGCCCTCATCAAAGGAGATAATTTGTTACTGTAGTTACTGTACATGAAATTAGATGGTTTTTTTTACAAGATGGGCCCACATCTATCGAGCAAGCAACTATCTAGAGGGTAACTGGTGACGGGGTCACCAGAGAGTAAGCGGTGCTGAACCCCCCCCCCCCCCCCCCAAAAAAAAAAAAAAAACAAACAAAACAAAAACAACTACAACAACAAGAAGGAATAACGGAATGGCTTGAGTGTTCCGTGTTTGGCTTCTCATGAACCTCACACTAAGTACACTAAGTACATATAGAAAAAAAAAACAGCAACAGCGACTAAAACGAAAGCAAAATCATAAACCCAGTCAACCCACTGTGTAGGGCCATCACGTCAACACAAGGATTCACCCTAATAAAAGTCCTTTGAAGTTACATTGTCGTGAATAACTACATTTTTTCTCCTGTTCGCATAACTCTTGCCCGGTTGAAATTTATTATTGCTGTCCAACTGTTGTAGGTTACCTTACCAATGTAAGTGTCATAGAAACTGAAGGAGTCACTGATAGGAGCACTGGTGCGTGGGTTCAGAACTACTATGTGTCAACAAGCAACAGTTCTGAGACTGCATCTTTCGTCAACTATACTGAAGGGGAAGGAACCAGAATTGTAAGCGCTATAGTTTTGACATTTTCGAGCTGAGGAATTCCATTGGTGGAAAAATGTCATCATATTTAGATCTAGCACAGTAATTTAATCCATGTAATGAGACGACATAAAAGCAAGAATTCGTCCTTTTAATTTACAAGCTAAGAGATTTGCGAATCCAGCTTCAGAAGTGGAGTCGATTGCCCTCACCTTCAAGACAGCTAGAGCGGGTGTGTGTGAAACCTAACGATAAATTTGAAGGAAACAAGTGATGTATATTTCACCGACGTAGATGAGCCGTTTCTCTATTTACAGTGTGGCCCTGACTTACATTCACCGTAAGGCCTACAAACGATAAAGCGGCTCATACCAATTTTTTGTTTTTGCTTTCACAGTTTAAAGCCAATGAAGACATAAAGGGTACAAATGTCTCTCTCCATGGCATGAACGCTCATTACATTCGAATCCATCCACTCACTTATAAAGGAACGTCGGCTTGTATGCGAATTGCCCTTTATGGATGCGACTCAGGTAGGTGATATTGTTTTACAAATTGGTATGGCCCAATGTTCCTTTGCTGCTTTTTTTTTCCTAGAGGAAAGTCATCTTTCCAGTCAAAGTTTTGGTACAATACAACAATCTGTAAAAGCTTGTAAAGCGACATTTGATCCCTGTGAGTCAGCCAGTCAGTCTGTAATTGATTGATTGATTGATTGATTGACTGACTGATTGATTAATTGCCTGACAAACAAGTGATTGATGTACTCTTTTTTTCTTCAGAGGACTTTCCTTCCTTGGGTAATTTGTTGCAGAGTGTTGATAACGACCCGGAAGGACAACCATCCACGTTTGACACTCGCTATCTTGGTAAGTTTCCTTTCGTAAATGACTACCTATAACTCATCAGGATTGAATTTTTTTTTCCTAGAGACCTAGATTGACAGATAACTCACATTTTCTACTTAAGGATGAATCTCTGTTATTAATCACTGGTGCCGAGAATTTGATGACGCCACACCAATCATTGTTTCAGAATATTCGATAAGTCTTCAGAGCTTGCAACTTATCATTGTTAATACAACGTATTAAGAAATGGTCTATTGTTCCGGCTCAAATTCGCTCATTAAAATTTAAACAATAGGCCTATTGTTTTAAGTGACGCGTCGTGAATTTTGCCGAGACCGGCACGCCGAGGATTTCGGGACAGATTGGAAATTTCCGGCGTGAAAAACGGGTGTTACATCAGAAAAGCATAGTTTATGTGACTCGAAAACTAAATGATTACGATATGCTTACCGTACAACGGCTTCAAATGCCATGCCGGCATTGACGGCTTTTATCTTCTTTCTTCATTTAGTGATTCCAGCAGTTATTTTCGTTGGTCTGCTTGTCGGTGCAGTAATCTTTTTCATACGTTCGAATCGGTGAGTAAACCTTTTTTTCTCCTGCATTACAACAATGTACTTAGATGAAGTCGACCATAAAAATTTGAAAGGTGTAACGTTACCTAAGCTTATAAGTCGAAATTTGTCATCACAAAAACGATAATTTGTTGTTGTTGTTGTTGTTGATGCCCCGGCATGCAAATGTTTTAAATAACGGAGGAGAGATGCTTCAGAAGTTTTTGGAGGTATCTGGTTTGCACAGTGAAAGAAACCTTGTTTCTTCGCTTGTAAGTCTATCGAGTCTACTGATTCTGGGAAGAAATATGCCAAGAAAGCACAAGTAAACTGGTCTTCAACGCCTGGGTTCTTTAAAAAAAAATAAAAGCACGACTAAACTATCCCACGCTTAACGTAAAAGATATATTTTCAAAGGATTTCCGCCCGTATAAGTTTTGTCTTGGAATCAACTTCATTTTGAGCGCAAAATTCACTCTAAAAACATTTTAACATGGGATTCTGGGTAGCCCAGCAGTATAGAGGCGTGAAACGCCGCGATCCACGCGTATATAGCAAGATCAACAAACTCGTGAGACTGACAATTAACCGGCCGGTTATTACATTCATTGACAGTGGTACCAGGTGTTGGAAGTACCTAATTACATTGAAAAATGGTTACCTTCAAGAGTAAAACTGGCGTGATCAACTGTGTTCTTTCACTATAATTAAGAGCGAACATATCAAAGTAAAAAGTTCAGGACTAAAACAAGAGAAACGCTCATTCGTAAATGTGGTCTACGAATTGATGTAGCCACAGTCATAAAGCAGGTAAAAGCCTCGTAAGTCCGTGATATACCTAAGTTCGACGGTAGTCAAATTTGAGTCTTAGGTATATCACTTACGAGCAAATTTTTCTTCACAGGCTATAGGCCTCAGTAAAAGAGAGAGCGAAAAAGCAAATGTTGAGGAAAGTGTGTTCATGAGTGAACGGTCTGATCGTTCAATAGATGTCGTTGTGCTCCAGATGCTGCATTCTATAGTTTTATTCCTGTATAACATCAGTCAAGTTTTCAGCTATATTCTTTCCTTCCCTCCTTTAGCAAACATTTTAAAAAAACGAAAGGCTATTCTGAGCTCGACGACCCAGACGATGAGGGGATCTACCAAACCATACCATATGACATGCCAATGTATGAAGTTCAAACTGTTACCTTGGAGATGGGGCCAGAGAAGTCAACTGCCGTGTATGGAACAGGAATATGGAGAGAAGCAACCTTTTCTCGATCCAAAGAAGTACAAAAATATTACAATGCCATATACGACACAACAGATACTGACACAAAAGATTTAGCAGGGGAGACAACATCACTCAGTGGTCTGTCGTTTGAGACGGTATTGGCCGATGAAATATACGACTCTCCCTTCGACAATAGCTTACCCAGTGAGGTTGGAGAACAGGAGGGAATTTACGAGGCTGTTTACCAAAATCCTGTTTATCAGGAAGATGATGATGACGGCATCTACGACAACGTCTTCCCAGAAACGCCATCCTATGACGCTCAGAAAATGACTTTGGAACTTGGACCCCAGAAAACTGTGTTGGTGGAAGGCATTTTCTCTCATGACAACAAGGTAAACACTACCAGAAAGGTCACTGGGAGATACTATATATATACCGACTGTGTGGTAACTCATAGGATGAGCTCCATCTCAACTCCATCTCAACTATATTGTTTAGACAACTGCAGCTTTGAGGATAAATCTTTTTGTTATAATATAAAAAATCACATAATAATATATTATATTGTAACATGTAAAACAAAAATATCAAGTAATTTCGCAGTTTGGCAAGCGGGCTAGTCATCCTTAACATTGATAGATAAACACACAATGAAGGCACCTGGAGAGGAAAAGACGTATTCTTCATTTCCTCAACCTACATGCAGTGTATACTGCGTGCATCCTGTAGTGGAACCGCCTTTGACACGCATTATTCATTGTTAGAAAGGGGTTTACTGCTAGCTATAATTATTGCATGAATGCGGCTGGGCATAGTAATTCATATTACAATGCATCTGTGTAACTATCTCCATTTTGATTGGCTAGAAGCACGCAGCAAATTTACTGCTGGCACTGCTTTCGTACAGTCATCCTTATACAGACAACAGTTTTTTTTATACATGTAAAAGTGATGTCTGCTTTCATTTAGAGTGGACTTTTCCAACTTTTGCACTGCGCTGCAACTTTTAGGTTGGAAGCCTACGAATAAAGTTGTCTAAAAGTTGATGTTGTTGTTCAATGCTTCACCTTTTAATTATATACTCTCATTTTGTCTCGTTAGATATTTGGTTTTGATCGCGTAAACACATTGCCAAGTAGGGGGAACACGTTGAAACGTGAGGGGAACACGTTACCAAATGGAAGGAGCACGCTGCCTTCTGGACAAACCACAAAGCCACCCGGCAAAGGAACAATGTCGAGTGGAAGTGATGTAACGAATCGCAGAGGAAACATGTTGAAAATGGGAGCAAATTCACTGCCAATCGGGAGAAAAACATCGAAATACGAAAGGTTTTAAATTCCTTGCAAATGAAGTAGCAGGGAGGACCTGCCCAGAAGCCAATTTCCCCGGAGGACTGTGGATTTTACACAGTTCCTGGGCAAAACAATATATACATGTAAATACATGTATAAAGGATTCTTCATTATTATTATTTTTTTTTTATAGATAGTGACATTATCACAACATACAATCTTTACTTTCATTTTTTGTTCTTCGTTTTTCAACAAATCGCTGAGCAGCCAAGAAAAATACAATTCCATTCCAGTCACATTACGTTTGTCTAACACTCATTATAGCAAACCGATTAGCTGCTGCGGCCATTACATCGTTTGGACTGCCCTCGTTTGATCATTACTTTGTTCAAAGTATTACTTGCAAGTAGGTATAGAAAATGAACATATGTTGTTGAACTCAGTCTCTGGGCCCACTTCGTCGTTGACTTTGGAAACGACTGTAAAAGTTTGGTCTTTGTTTGTTAATTTCCTTTTTGTCTGAACTGAATTACTGATTTTGGTCAATTTGTTCTTGTTATCTCTAAACGTGTAGTAATATCAAATAACCATGAATTGAAAACTGCGGTATCTGCCGCATGTAATATCTAATCACCACAGTTTAGCTATAAAGTGATCTGACGCCTAAACAGCCTCAGTTGTTTATTATCATGTTATTAAACATGAATTTTGAGAATTCATTCAGTGAGCGAATAACTTACATTTCAAATCCATACTATAAGCCCACTGGGGAAATTTCTACCATAGACATTTGTTGGGGAACAAATGCACAGACGTCCTCAACTCCGAGTTCGAAATACAACTTTAATTCCAGAAGACATATTCCAGGGACAGACGACGATTGACGACACACGCGTACGTTCACGCTGGCAGACTCGATCGACGACGTTACTTCAACAGTGAGGAATACAATCGTAAAGAGTGGAAACAGACAATGAGCCAAGTGCTCGCGGGTATAAAAACTCAAAGAAAAAATATGTTCACTTACGATTGTGTGCGGCTCCTTAGAATAATTTCAGAAAACTCAATCAACCACAACAACTTTGAGTGTCATTCACGGAACACTCACAGAACAAAACGAAACTGGCCAAGCGCGCAGCTCGATTTCACGTGATTAAGTACGCCATTGTCAAATATAACAAGGCCTCCTATTGGCCTTAACAACACCAACATGTGTATTCTCACGAGTTCATTTTCATTGTATCATAGCAAAATGAACAAACTGTTATTGGCATTATACAAAATGTAAAGGAGCAAGTTAAGACCTACAAATAACTTGTCTTTATCGCATGAAATTCGAATGTTGCACTTTTTGTAACAATTATTTCAAACACATATTTCTGTTTTTTTTTTCATAATTTCAGTAAGCCAGTATTGTAGTACAGTGTTTTCGATCAAAAAGCGTAAAGTCAAGAGACAGATGCAGTTTGGTTTATCTAATGTTGCAATATATAAACCACCCGTTTCAGTAGTTGAAGTGGTCACGCGAATTTGACATGAGGCGAGCTATGCGCTTTGTTATGAACGGTGAAGCGTCAAGAACAGGTAAGTTAAAACAGAGGTTGGGAGTAAACATGTGCTGGATATCGCTTGAGAGAGGGTTATAGAAAGCGTTGAAGGTGATCTTTGTCAGTGCTGAACACTAGGACTCATACTCGTTACGTTTTAAACTTCGCGCGTTAATCAGGTGTCACAATCAACCAGAAAATCAAGTGTGTCCAAAACGAGTCTCGGGCAAGTCTTATTTTACTGGTTAAAAAAAAAATAGAAATTCCATGTAAAACATGAGTTTTGCCATTCCCACTCATCTTGATCGATCTTTAGAAACAATTTTGAGAGAAAAATCCAGTTTCTGGAAACCACATGCTGCAAGCTTTAGAAGAGGCGACAGCGAAACCACCTGGTGTGTACGACATGGTTCTCCAATTTTAGTCTTTCCATTACCTTATCGCCACCACAGAGGACGTTTCCCAGTTTTAATCCGTTTGGCTTTGTCATCAGTTCCAGCTTATTAAGCCTGTAGCACTTGAGACGTCACTCTGGCTACGTTTCCTGGATAATGTTTTGCCAATTTGTTTACGTTAATTAAGGGCCTAATGTATTCTCCGAGTTTAGTTTAGAATTACTTCAGTGTCAAGTAGATGAAACGAGCTGTAGTTTAAACATTACTAATTTGTGCATTCCCAATGATTAACTTACTTCGAAGGTCTCCACCGATAAGATGGAAGTCAGCTTTGCTATTTTCCTGCTTATTCCAGGTAATTATAATTTAATTGTTCTCCTCTAGACACATTAACACCTAACTCGACACATGATTTTAAAGAGGATTAAAAAGTATGAGGTTATCAAAACTGAATTGTTATGTTGGACGTGAAAGGCAAGGGTGCACTGCCACCAAGAGATCAACCAAAATTATGTCATATTTCTGCTGGATGACTACGTATAAAACGCTTCCATATTGACTAAACAGCGCCAAATTTTCAATTGATGACCTGCAAAACCAAATTGACAAGAAGAGAGCAACCAAAAGAAAGGAGAGCAAATGAAAAAAAAAAAGACGCTATGCAGTCAACGGATCAGTAAATGGATCAGGAAACACTGAAGAGAAAGTTATTCAGACAATTTAGAATATTTCTAGTTTGCTTCGGACATTGAAATCATTACAACTGACATGTACAGAGTATGTTTACACAGACAACATTATGACATTTTGCGACTTAAATATCAGGTGGTTGGTTTTATCTTTCAAAATTTTAGGTTTTACCACACAAAAATAGCCGTAAATAGAGAGGTGGTCGTATTGAAACGATGGTTGGTATTGGGAAGGATGGAGTTCCATTACATCAAAAGTACTTTTTTAATAAAATCAAGCAAGCTTCCTGTCTTGCGCAGTCATGTTTTCTGCACTACAGCATAGCTACAGTCACTGTGTAATGCAATTATGTTGTGAATATAAATATTTGACCCTTTTATAGAGAACCCGTAGTTTATCTCGTTTTCTCACGTCCTCAGAGTCACCTGGAGACTGGATAGCTTGAAGTTTGAAGCTTCTCTTCGTTTCACGTTCATGTTACTATGCTACTGCCCTCGACGGATCTTGAACCAGGTGCCAGTAAACCACAAGGGGGAACTCAAAAGCTCGCTTTTAACAAACGAGTTAACGACTCTAAGCCTTCTAACTCTTGTCAAAATCAACTGACCTCATAAAATCTTACACTTTAAAACTGCCATAGCCTTTCTTCAAAACAAACGATGCGTCTAGACAGCCGTTCGATGTTCGATCTTTTACACGTGCCGGGTTCGGGATTAACCTTGTACTATCAGAAATTAGTCGGTGATTCTTTCATCAAGATAATTTCTTCATTCTTCATCTTCAGTTACTTATCTTACGACCGAGCTCGCAAAATTTATAATTGACACCTGGCTTAATTAGCCGTTAAGTGGAGCACCGAGCCAGTATTACAGAGATCGGCGGCTCAAACAGGTTACGCCTGAAATGTCCTTACGTTTCCTTTCGTAAAAGCCTTTTTCTCTATAATTCGTGATTTTGCAGACCAGCTTCATGAACGAATTATGGTTTGATCTGTCGAGATTTAAATCAATTGCGTCAAGGATATGGGAACAAATTACCCCAAAACATATTTATAAAGAATTAAATATTTCCTTCTCCTCAACAGACTGATTCTCAAGTGCCATACTAATTTTCAAAATGTGTTATTTCAATTTAAATATTAGTTGCTGCTTCTGTACCGATGAGTCAATCGAGTTAAACAACAAGGCTTGGATTCTCAGGATTTTAATGTGTATGCAAGTAATCTGAAGCTGCAGAAATAACGAATGGCATGGCATGATTTTCGAATTTCTTCGGTAAAAAGGCATAAATCTGAGCACAGTTCGGTCCCTTAATTACATTTGTCCAGGCCTTGAAAACACTTGTCCAACATCGAAAACCTTCAAGTGTATATGACACGAAATATTTTATTAGCTTATTAGGAAGAGCTTTCAAAATGATGGAGAATGGCATTTATTTTATTGTAATAGCATTCTTGGTTGCTGAGTTATTCGAAATTTTGGTTTATGCCAATTCTAGGACTTGTGACGTCACAAGGCGGACACAAAATGAAGTAAAATCATAAAAAAATGGTATATCTCTGAAGACTTTATCTGTATAGAACTGAAACTTTTTACAGTTGTTATACTCATTACGAAGTTTAATGATATGGTCCACTGACATTTCCATGCAGACACAATGGGCTCCAGGCCCTCTCCATCCAAAGGATAAAATCAGAGTTTCCCTCCCCAAGAAGTGCTGTTTGTTCTTGATGTTCATTCAATGGGTGATAGCGAATATGGACATTACACAGCACAAGTATAACCCTGCAAAATTTCAATCCTGTAGACTCAGTATTTGCATAGATATTCCATACGATACATGAACATTCATTTGCTTCGGCACGGCATGGCAAGGTAACGTTGCATGAAAACAAACTAGTCCACAGGGCTTTGCGGTCCCAAGTTTAATCTAACAGTTCTAGTCTCGTGGTTAAGGTGACGCAACAGCTTCAATGTGTTTACTTATATATGTAGTGAAACCACTACCTTAGTTCTTAAATCATTGCCAGAAATTTAGGACAAGATGGCGGCGGCGCCTGCGCACTAAGGCCAGAATGGCGGCAAACTCATGTAAAGAAATGTATGGAGATATGAAATTATTTTCATATATACAGATAATTAGGTTGCGGTTCGTCATATCACGACTCGATACATGTTCAGTAGTGTATAAGCTTCGCATTTGACTTATCAACGGCTACTTAGATGGATGATTACTTACTTCCCGACGCCTCGACCAATCCATCACACATTGATGCTCCATTCTCCATACATTGCTTTAAAATCGTAGCGAAGTCATGCCACAAACTCGTCCACTGGCAAGCAAACCCTTTCACAATGTGAATCATCACGACTCGATATAACTTCTGCGATGTTTAAACGATCTAATTCTGCCGAAAAATGCATGAATTGCCCACGGCAAAATACTTCCAAGGACGTCCTTATCTTTCTCATTTTTCGTCTGTAGCACAGCAAGCGGACGCCATATTTATGTATGAAAGAAAGCTACAAACTCGAAGCTTTCCCTGCACGAGCCGCCATTTTCTTTGTTGATCAACACTGGTGTTTCATGGGATATAAACTGGGTTACAGTCCCCTAACAACCCTAGATTTGGTTTGAATGGAAGTAAATACGCGCGAAAATCGAACACAGCTTAATTTATAAAGGCTATCACACTAATATTTAAACCAAAAAAATGTCGGACATTGTCGAGAATTACTTTGCACCAAATAAAATATCTACAGAGCTTAGATTGTGCAATATATCGTATGAAACAGCGTCTTTCCCACTCGTTTCAGCGTTTGCTGCCATATTGGATGTCTTTATCTGTCTTTATTCCTTTGCGTTATACAGTATACCGCTGGTAGTTGTTAGCGGGCTCGAAATGTCCGCGATTTCTGGCGATGAATTGGAAGGACAGAAAAAAAACAGTTATTCCAAGTTTAATGAATAAATAAACAGGATCGAGTGAGTGTGTGAATGATCACCAGAAGACTATACGGCCTCCACCAAAACCTCATGCATGACTACGTCATCCATGAGCTGAAAAACTAAGTGAAAATAAAGTTGAAAGTTGAAACTTTGCCTTCATCTTTGTTTGTTTGCGTTATTGTTTGAATATTGGCGGCAATTCGTAACTGAGCGAAAAGCGAAAAGCGTCACATTATCATGTGATCTCGCCTTCATTCCTCCACAAGCCGGGCGCTTCGTAATCTGCGCCAGGACATTCAAGGAATCTCAATGCTCCACCCAGGTTCTATCGCCAATAATACACTTGATGACCGTGTATTCATGTCCGTCGCGCTCCTACTATGCAACACGTTACAAATATGAAGCTAAAACGACAGCCTTGTGTGCACGATCGATAAGTTTTTATCTTTTAAAAATATCATGTTTGTAGTGAAAGTGCACTTAGCTAAGCAACTAGATTACACAGAGGCAATCCAATTAAATTCTAAGAAACAAATATTGAAATAAACATAACATGATAAGAATCCCAAACCAGTTGGCTATTTACGAAGATGACCGAGGAGTTGAACAGAACAACACCAGC
The DNA here is from genome assembly GCA_948470475.1 of Galaxea fascicularis. Classification (NCBI taxonomy): domain Eukaryota; kingdom Metazoa; phylum Cnidaria; class Anthozoa; order Scleractinia; family Euphylliidae; genus Galaxea; species Galaxea fascicularis. The sequence goes on from OX419346.1 coordinate 5,290,694, forward strand.
TAGTGGCCAGAGCGGGATTTGAACCCAGGTCACCTCATTAAAAAATGGCGCCCTTAACCAATCGGCAATCCTGCCTCCTCCTTGTCTTTGGTTTGTTTTGTTTCTTTCAGTCTACTTTGCTTGTGTGCTCTCTCTTATGAGGGTCGTATGAGCTCTTTTGATGAGGGTGTTCCCTTAGACGATTCTTTGCTTACACAGTAGGAAAAATTTCCTGGAGTTTTGGCCAGTCGACGTGCAGAAATGAAAATGCCGAAGTTCTTAATACTTGTGGGGAAGCTTCTGCTTGCTTCTATGTCAATGGAAGGGTGCAAAAATGCTGCCGAGTGAGAAAACATTTTTCATCCATGACGGAAGTAGAGCGAACTCCGTACGTAGCAACCGTTAGAATGGTTTCAACAGATCCCCGATTCCAAGATGAGTATCGCAGACTAATAGACATGCACCAACAGCTTTTTCCGACAGGAATTCACCAGAAAGATCAATTTTTGCCATGGCATAGGTGGTGAGTTACGAACGGGAAGCATAGCCTTGTGGCTAGGGTGCGGGACTTGGAATTGTGACAAGTTGGTAGCGAGTTCTCACTATCAGTGTCCAGGATTGACCGATACCGGATACCGGATACTTCATACTAGATGAAATGTCTTGTATTTGGGTGATGATAAGGGCTCAGGGACACTTTGTGATGAACCTTATTATCCGACAAAACTGGACATCTCTACTGTGAGCAGCCGTATACTTTTCCATCAAATCACTGGCGTGAACTGACAGTAAAATTTTACACCGCTCTCTATGCGCTAGAGACAATGCAATCTACAGACCAAGGAAAAGAAATAAATTTCTGGTATTTTATAACAAGACCTTCCGCTTTAAAAGCTCATCGACGGACAAGCTTTGGCAAGTGAACACAATTTAATGTTCAAGCCAAAGGCTGGGGTATGCAGCTAGTTCAACTAAGAATTTCTCAAAAAAATGAAGAGGGAGGCTTTGAACACGTGCTCGAAATGTTTTAAACAAGACTTTAAGGTTGAAAAGATGTATGCTAGGTCCTAAAAACCTGAAAACCCATCTTCTTGGTTCTGCTCTCCTCCTAATAAGCAAATCGTCTCATCTTCGTCTGCTACAGGTATCTCCTTCGGTATGAAAATAAACTGCACAGGGTTAACTGCCGAGTTACGCTCCCTTACTGGGATTGGAGCCTGTTCTCTATGACACCTTGGAGTATGAGAAGGACAAGAATTTGGAACGCCGGGCCCTCTGGGTTTGGCGGCAATGGTACACAAAAATTTGGTTTTATAAACGGAGTTGATAATGTAAATTGACCACCATACATGGACTCTAAAAGCTGTCGTTTCGAGCGTTAGCCCTTCGTCAGAGCGAATCGAGAAATTATGGGCTGTATGTAGCTTTTATAGTGGTGTAGGAGCTAGTGGTGGTAACATAGCAACTTAAAAAATAGGAATACATTAGTTAAATGAAAAGCGTTCGTTAATACCGTGGGGATTAAGGGTGCCGCTTTGGAAGATGAATTTTTGTTCCAGATTCTTGCGGTTTTCCTTAGTACCTTGATGTAGGGAAAGGCTGCAGATAGCCACGTGGTGTTTGGAGTGGTTAGGGAGATTAAAAGGTGTTGGCAAAAATCGGTCGCCTAGTCGTCTACCTGTCTCGTCAATGTATAATTATTGCATAACGTGCAGGTTATGCAATACATGAAATTTGCGAAGGTGACTCCGATTTTTCCAGCAAATTAGAGGAGGTGTGCCAGTTCTTCGAAAAATGTGGCTATCCTGTCATTGTGGTCAAAGCGAGCCAACATCGCGCCCAACATTTTGATCGACAGTCAGCACTACCAACGTCACAAAAGGATAAGAATGACCGAATTCGATTCACCCTTACTTTCCATCTTCATAATCACGCAGCCAAAAGTATCATTCTTAATAACTTTAAATTACTCCAAAATGGTCCGGAGACTAGTATAATCTTTTCGCAACCTCCACTAATTTCATCATTCAAACGCGACAAAAACGTAAACAACTTTTTAGTTAGAAGCGCACTCAAAACTAACGAGCAACCTGGCACTTTCAAATGCGCGCGCTCACGATGCAAAACTTGTCATTTCATTCTTAACACTTGCAAAATATCGGGACCTAAGCGATCTGTTAAGATCACCGATCGGTTCACATGTACGGTGGTCAATTTACATTATTAACTCCGTTTATACAACCAAATTTTTGTGTACCATATATACGCGATGCAGGTGAGTAGCGTGACTGATGTAACGGTATCTAAGCTAGTTCGTTCCCAATTCCATTGATCTGTGACCAGTTCGTGTTGTTCCACACTAGGTCTGCCGCCTGACATAATCGCCGTTTATCTGACACAGTTTCATCAACCATCAGCAGGTGGCTTCAACAGGTTTGAGCTCAATCTACGAGTCAATCCCCATGATACCGTTCATTGTAGAGTGGGAGGGGATATGTGCACCAACACTTCCGCCAACGCTCCGGAGTTTTTCCTCCGCCATGCCTTCATTGACAAGATTTGGGCAAATTGGAAAGAATACAGTGAGCGGCATAGAACTGTTCATTTCTCACGTTTAAACATCAGCATGATTGGGACAAACTATCGACCTAGAGACTTCATGGCCACCATTGAATTGCCAGATATTGAAAGACCGAGGACTGGAAGGCGAACCTGCGTTTTATACCAGGATCCTACGCGTCTGGAGTACAGCGAGATCATGGATCGACTGGCAGGTATTTTTACAGATATGTCTATTTATAACTATATGACGTCATAGACGACTTCTATGATGGTAAGCAGCTACTTATCTTTGTTTACTGTGGATGTGCAGTTAGCAAACGAAAATGGGATTCACGAAGAGGTTTGCAATTTAGCATAGCCGTTTGAAAATCCTGCCCAATGGTGGGAGGCAACCCCGTTGTACTTTTGTAAAGAGGACCCGAGACTTGATGAGTTTGGGTGCGCTAGAAAACAGCTGCAATTGGTCATCGTGGCTGAAGTACAACTGAACCTACCACGCCAGGTGTTCAATTCTGGCGCCATAAACACTCATACTAACGATTGTGACAGTAACTACCATAACAAAGATATTGATAATGATGTCGACCACGACGGAAACGACAGTGACAGCGATAATGATGAGAAGGAGGATGCGAATGAGTGTAAGAGTGAGGATGAGGGTGGAGATAGTGTGCGAATTGAGATGGTCAAGAGTAAGAGATAGGATAAGGACAAGGATGGGGATGAAAATAAGGGTGATGGTGAGAATGAAGATGAGGATGGGGGTAAGGATGGGGATGGTAGGGGGGGAGGACCAGGATAATGATGAGGATGGGGATGGGGATTGGGATGGGGACTACGATGTGAGTGAGAATGACGATGACGAGGAGGATGGGTGAGTAAGGAACATTTACCATTCATATATAGAGATCCCTTTATTTCGTTAATCTCTTCAGGTATGACGCGACAACAAATTATCCAAGTTCCGAGGCACTCGTTTGCTCCACTCACTAGAGCACATATGTGATTTTTTAACGTTAGCACACGAGAGCAACGAAGAGCTAGAAGAGACCTATGGAATGAATTGGAACCGCACAATGTACTTAGAGGTACCGCCGGACTTAATACACCAATGGATAGAGACACGGGCTTTAACCTTGCATCTCTTCCAGCAAACAGAACGAAAAAGTCGCATCTAGAAAAGAAGAACCCCGTGAGAGAAAGGTGGATTGCTAGACTCAAACAAAGAAATCAAGCCGCTTTGTGATTTTTACCTTGAAAAGGAGATTTCAAAATACTCTTTATAGTCCTGATGCTAAAAAATAAACCTACTCGTTTATATCGGGATATTATCGCATTTAACTCGATTTACGTCGGAAAGCCGCAAGTATGTGCAAGGAACGTCAGGTGTAGGTGGTGAATTTACATCATAAACCCCGTTGATAGAACCAAATTTTTGTATACAACACCCTCATCGAAGCAGCACCACAGTTTCTCTAGAAACTACCTCCTTTATTCAATAATTGATAAATTTGGCTAGAAGCAGGTCAGTGAAAAGGAGATTTCAAAATACTCTTTATAGTCCTGATGCTAAAAAATAAACCTACTCGTTTATATCGGGATATTATCGCATTTAACTCGATTTACGTCGGAAAGCCGCAAGTATGTGCAAGGAACGTCAGCTTTTAGAATCCCTGTAGGTGGTGAATTTACATCATAAACCCCGTTGATAGAACCAAATTTTTGTATACAACACCCTCATCGAAGCAGCACCACAGTTTCTCTAGAAACTACCTCCTTTATTCAATATTTTATAAATTTGGCTAGAAGCAGGTCAGTGAACAGGAGATTTCAAAATACTCTTTATAGTCCTGATGCTAAAAAATAAACCTACTCGTTTATATCGAGGTATTATCGCATTTAACTCGATTTACGTCACTGATTCTTTGTTTCGATGAAATTCTTGTTCCGTTAAGGTTGATGGTGCCTTTCATAAATAGGTATCCATGTGGCATTGGCAACGCCCCTGCGGCAGTTTTTGTATCCCAAAAAGAAAAAAAAAACATCACTCTTGGTGATTTCGATTCATGTGTTCAAAGACCTGGTGTTCCATTTGGCGCTGTTTTGACAGTCGTACCAATAATCTGAAAAATATTTTTTTTTATTCTAATCCAATCAAAATTGAACAAGAAAAAAATTAGGCCTCCGAAATCAATAAAATTGGAAAAAAACCTGTCAGTGTTCGTTAGTTGGTTCACCGACTCCGAACCAAGTACCTCGGACCTCACCCTCTTCTCATACGTCGGAAGGTAAAGTTATTGCCTTTGTTCGACTTTTAAGAAGCAATACTTGTCTATTGTCTTGGTTGTTTTCAAAGCCATCTTGAAAGACTACAGACTCCAGCTGTTATTTGAACCCAATACGTTTCTCGTTACTACCGCAAAGTTTACAAATTCTTATGAACATAGCAGTGAACACATCCTTTGCGTTAGTCGCTAGCTAAGTAAGTTTTCCCAAGTTTGATATAAAGAATTCTACATTGTCTTTACGCGGATAACTGTCAACTTATTCAGTTCTGGTCACTGTTATCTCCAACACCCGAACCCAAGGGCGTAAAACAAAGAAAAAATCGTGTCAAGTGAAAGCCATGATTCCTTCTCTATTTCTTCAGTAATGTTGCTGGAAAAAATGACATTCATTAATTGGTAAGAAAAAAACATTTTGAAACTAGCTGCTTTTCCAAAGCGGGTAACCACTCAGAATTTTATTCCACCGGCCACACCAGTTATAATCACATACGATAAATCGTAAATCTATGATTGAAGGTGACAGTTAAAGTGTTTGTAGCGCATCTTTTTGCGGTCCACAGTCCATCACGTGCGTGCGCGAAAAACGGCCAACCTTTTCAATGGCAATATTTCCAAACACATTTAAGAGTCCTAATCATAATACAATCGGTGGCTGCCTGTTGTTTACATCCATTATAATAGTACGGTTCGCCTTTCTTTGAAGTCCTCAAGAGGGTACTAAGTAACATAAATTCTATTTTCTTTTTTGTTCTTTTTTTCCCATTAATTTGAGGTAGGAGCAGGACTGGCAACCTTGGTTCCGTTTTGTTAGTGACAGGATAATCTCAACTTAATTATGTACTAAGTAAAAGAAGCGGGGCTCTTTCTTTCCCTATAAATGGTTAAGCCAGAAAGGATGTAAATACTTATCAAGTTTGTTTACTTACACGTAAAACAAAATGAAATTTATTGTTTACAGTTTAACAGAACACGAGCTGTGCATAATTAAGACTTTGTTTATACACTGGATTAAAAATAGTATTATTTAAATGTGTTTATTAAGACTAGGAAATAATGTGTTGACAACGTTACCTATAGAGAACCCTGAGAAAAGTCTTTATAACGAAACGCAGGTGCATTACTGATATCTGTCCTGAAAAAGGGAGAATCAGAAAAAAATACTTAGCTTTAATCTGCGAATTATAGCATCACTCTTGTGCCCTCTTATTTGTATGTGTCGCCGCTCGGTAATGATCATTTAGCTTTGTCGCTTTAACTGTTGTTGAAATTCGCGCCTTATCACTCCATTGTTCTTCAGGATTTTTATCTCATCGTCAGCAAACATTAACTTATGCAAATTGTAAATGCACCTTCCGAAAAACTTTTTTAAGTAACTTTCCAAGCAACTACGCACAAAGCTTCTACAGGTCAGTGTAAAATGTTTTCAAAGTTCAAGCTAGAGAAACCGAAACAAGTTATCTAGAAACGGCGCTCCATGCCATTACATTTTCCCCACTAGACCACCGTAAGGTCAGAAAATGTCAACGCCGGCAACGATCGAACGCCAATTCTCGGCACACCGAATAGAAGAGTCCTAAACAAAAGCCCTATTGTGTTCTAAAACATAGCAATGGGTAAAATCCATAAAACAGGCAAAGTTTGATATGGGGCCTGATACATTTACTTGCCAGACCATGTATCAACGGAGTTAATTTGAATTGGCCACCGTGCAGGGATTCTAAAAGCAGACGTTGTTTAGAATCCCTGCACGTTGGCCAACTTACGTATTCAACTCCGTTGAAAAAAACAAATTTCGTCTACCACTTCCCCAGCGACGAAGCAACACAGTTCCTTTTATATTGATTGGCCTAAAAACAATGCCTGGTGTATAGCTTAGTTGTGATTGGCTATTGATGGTAATCAAACTGACCGTTCGCAGTTGGTGCTTTTCGCACAAATAAATGGCGAATAGCGCTGTGAGTTCGAAAAATTTTTTAGAGGTTGCACAAAGCTCTCACAAAGATCCCTTACAAATCTTCAAAGAGGGAGCAAGTGGAAAGTTTGTGTTTGAGACGTTAAACGTGTTTGTGGGAAGAAGTGCCACGTGTCAGTGTACCACTATGTGAACGATGTCACTTGTTTTAAATATCTTGGAATTTTAATATCGTCTGATTTTACTAGGACTAATCAGGTCGATTTTATTTCAGGGAAAATTAAAAGGCTTGGTCTACTTAAGCGCATTAAGCATTTTTTACTGTTTAGGGCACGCATCCTTTTTTTTTTATATATAAAAGTCTTGTCCTGCCCTTATTTGGGTACGCAGACCTAGGTTGGTGTGACAAGCACAATGTCGCTTTAATATCTAGCCTACAAGTTTTGCAAAATAAGGCAGCTAAAATTATTTTACATCGTCCGCTGTACTCATCTGCGTCGCATACATTAGGGACTCTGAAGTGGATACCGTTAGAGAAAAGGCGTTTCCAGCGAAGATGTGTCTACGTATACAAATGTCTAAATGCACTTATAAACCATGAATTGACTTAAGTAGCACAGCAACACCAACATAATTACAATACAAGAAATAAAGTCAATATTAGACTCCCCAGCGTTAATATAGGAGGAATTGGGGAAAACAAAGAACTGCATATCATGCTGTAAATGACTTTAATTCACTTAGCCAGGTAATACGAGAATCTGCTAATATCAATACATTCAAGGGACGTGTTTTTAATTTCTTAATATAATTTATGTTTCTATTTATATATCTTTCTTTGTGTTAATATTATGTATACATTTTAGTGTTAATCTTTGAGGTCCTTTTTTAAAAACCACATTTTGTGAAAAAGTTTCCTCAACAAAGATTATTATTATTAAGTTATTATTCTTATTAGGTTAGCTCTTACGACGGATTTCGGGGAGATTTGTCAAGTGATTCCAAAGTTGCTAGCAATATTTTCATAAGTTGAACGATACGAAAACTGTGGAATACCCTGCCACTTCATTTACGTGGGTCACAGGCTTTTGAAGAACAGGCATCTTACAATTGACTGCCTTTTTTTGTTTTTAATTTTATGACGCTGGCCTGTCCCTTCAAATCAACTACGCAGTGATCGATAATTAAGTCAAAGAGAAAGTGCCGAGAGCTGAAAATCTAAACCCAAAAATCAAAGGTCCGCCCAATTAATGGCTAAGCTTTGCAATAATTTAAAGCCGCAAAGTTTGTTTTCTTGCACATTTAAAACTTTGAAATTCTTTGTTTAAACGAGCCGTGCATAATTTAGACTGTTGTTTACACGTGCATATTGAATTAAAAACAGCATTCGCCAAGAGCGTTTGTTAAGACTACGCAATATATGTGTTGAAAACGTTACCTGCAGAGAACCCTGAGGAAAATGCTTACAACGAAATGCACGTGCATCTCTGGTTTGTGCTCTGTAAAAAAGGCACAATCAAAGAAAAGTACTTTGCTTTAATCTGAGTTGTGTCACATCTGTCTCGGGACCAGGCCAGGCCTATAATTCATCGCTCTTGTGTCTCCCTTGTCTGCAGTTCACCTAATGTCGGGACTACCAGACCTTGTTGGCCAAATTCCGACTTTTTCTTTGATCGGTGGAATGTCAATGCATGGAGTATAGCTTCATTGTGATTGGCTATTGATAGTATTCAAACTGACCGTTCGCAGTTGATGGCTTTTCACACAAATAAATGGTGAAAAGCGCTGTGAGCTCGAATGATTTTTTAGAGGTTACGCAAAGCTCTCAAAAATATCCCGTACAAATCTTTAAAGATGGAGCAAGTAGAAAGTTGATGTTTGAGACGTTTAACTTGTTTGTGTTAAGAAGTACAAGAAGCCTTTCCTCTCTCTTAAACGATCAAATCCTTAAAGTGCACAAATATCGAAGCAAAAAAATATGTTTGCCCATTTGAAAGGACTTTAAAGAATGACACTCACAATGACGTCACAAATGGTTTAAGTAAGAATATAAACCACAAAATCAAGAATATCTCTGAAAATATTTGAGTGATGCCGTTCAAACTTGGCACCAGTAATGAACGTCAGGTAAAAATACAAAATTACAACCATTCTGATGTTGCCATCGCAACACCCTAGGTTCCAGGTTTTGTTGGCCAACAACCAAATGCCTACAGTTTTGACCAGATGAGGAGCGACAGATGGTCATACTTGACTCCCACAATAGCTTACGCCTCCCTACTAGCCCATCTTGAACAATGCTTGATTAACACAAAAACTAGGAAAGTCATTTCTGGATGAAATAGACCGGGAGGCAGACATGTTACTATGGTAACAGCACAGAAGGTGTCATTATTCCCTCGCTCGTATGTCTTACTCACTGAAATAAGCAAATATATTTTTTTTTAATTTCATATGCACTTTAAGTACGAAATCTATCCATATTTTGTCCCCACATAGTGCTTAGTAACATGAAATAACAGTTCCAACACCATTATATTTATCCGTTGTTAAAACGAAACTGTCAGGAACTCATTTTTGAAAATTCCTTATTTGAAAAATCAGTTAATTTTTGAGACCTCTTTGCTGGTAAAGTCAAAATTAACACTCTACCACTTAGGAGCAAGATATCTGACGAAACAAATCAGTTACGTATGGTCAAAATAGTTACATCTCCCATATCCTATCAGGCGTGTTTAAAGGACTAAGCTGGCGATCTTCTGTTTTTCTATCAAAAGAAACCCTTTTTTTTTCTTTTGTAACGTTATTATTGCTGAAACGACTCCTTTGCTTAATCTTCGCAGGCCATGGTTGGCGCACGTGTCCTAATATTCATTTGCTTACTAAAACTTCAGGTATCAGGTATGAATGGTCAATGAATTCTTTCAACGATATCCACCCATTTCAGTGCTCGATCATTGCTTCGCCCAGCTATTCCTCTGACCTTTCACTCCTTTATCTTTGAGTCCATTAGAGCGGTTTTCTTTTGAGCATTTGGCTTTGCATAGACCTTTCATAAATGGCAGCCACGATTGTCATTCTTTTGTGTGCATGCAAATTAGCCTTATTAGCCTCGCTTTTGGAATTCTATTTTACACATGCTGACGAGGCTAGAGAGGGTTGTTTAGATTCAAATACAAGATTACAAATTAGGCCCACTATTTATGAAAGAGGTCTATTGTGATGGTCAGCAAACCTCGCGCCTCTTTTTCCAGCTCTTTATGTCAGTTACACGCTCATTACACTTTTTCGGTCAGTTGTGATTGGTTGTAGTAATTGTTTTGGTTTTACGACACTCGATTGATATTTGCTTTATTTGGGATCCATTCATTTATTTAGTGGGGCGCGAATACTGGTGTCCTTATGCGAAAGAAGGTCTGCCAATGGATGGACCTTGTGGCCAGAAATGTATCTGTCTAGACGGGATACTCCAGTACTGCTGCAGGCAAAGAAAAAACTTTGCCTCCATGACTCGAGCCGAAAGACTGCTTTATGTAAATACTGTCATTAAAGCCTCCACGGATCGACGATACAGACGGCAATACAACAGACTTATCGGCCTTCACAAGAGGCTTTTCAATCGTGGAATCCATGATAGAGAGGAATTCCTACCGTGGCATCGTTGGTAAGTTTTCAGAGTAACAGAAATCAACATGGAGGAAAGGTCCCACAGATCGTGGCATTCTTCCAAAACGAATCACTTCATAATTAATAGAACTATCTCCAACAAACTCTGCCTATTAACTGATTCGCCGATTAAGGATAGAGGGATAAAGGGATAGCGTTTGACCCATGTGAGTAAGGCTCCTTGTCTGCTTAATCGTACATGTTAGTAATTCTGAAGCGAGCCAGAGCAATTTGTCTGGATGCACGACGACGACGACGATAATGATGCTCATAAGCATAAGACAGCCCAGGCACTTTGTACATCACGAAATGCACCCACTAGAAAAAGTAACGATGTAATTGACAGGTTAAAGGAGAGGTTCAACCCTAAGAAGGACGTCCCGTAGAAGACCTAGTGGTGCATACAAACGCTGGAGGACTGAGCGAGTCATCAAGTTCGGCGGTGGGGCCATGCTTAGAACAAGACATTCACAACGAAATTCGCAACGCAGGACTTAGCCGTAGAGCTATTAACCCGTGATGAACAACAGCAACAAAAACACTTGTCAAATCCTCATTCCAATAATCTCTTCTTTGACGCGTTAAGGACAAATCGTGACTGAAGATATTTGCTACTTTTAGGTTCCTTCTCCGGTATGAGAATTTACTCCAAAGGATTGACTGCCGAGTGACCTTACCATACTGGGACTGGAGTTTGTTTCCCGGCGCTGTGTGGCGCGAAGGAAAAGACGACATTTGGTCATCAAAGCGTTGGGGACTTGGCGGAAATGGAGGAAGAGATAGACGAGGGCGAGCAAAATGCGTAAGTCTGGTCGCTTTGGCTGGAGAAGAAAGTGGCGAGTGACACCTTCGGGTGGAGGACATTGTCTCAGAAGGGCTTTTTACGGTGGGTATGGCTGGTCAGTCAGATGTTGTGATCAAAATCTGAAACTTGAACGACAAAGTTAACCCCTTTTTAATAATTTGTACTCGTCGACGAGACAAGTAAAGTTGACTTAATCACTCAAGGCGGAAGAAACTACTCTAACGGAACTTTTCTACCCGTGTAAATGAAAACCGAACTGTCGCTACTCGGAGGTCTTGTGGCAGCAAACTGACCTCCATAGATTTCAAAACGCAGTTTTTGGTCAATGTACTTTCGAAGCAGGCGTCTGCAGTGCATTCAGTGAAACACAAATGATGTTAAACATATTTATGGTTCGCAAAAAAAAAGGAAACTATGCTATATCACTAATACCTTTAACGTCTCAGTACAGAGCTCAAGGGAAACTACGTTATATCGCTAATGCCCGTAAGATAAACGTCTCAGTACAGAGTCCATGGTCTTTGGTGTCAAGCTAACACTACACAATTTTCTGTGAATTACAAGGAACCTATTTTTTTATACTTCAATGGACTCCGGCATAGTTCGGTTGGTTCTAATTCTACTATCTAGTTCAAAAAAGAAATGTTTCTTTAACTGTTGTTGCTGTTGTTGTTGTCTGCTTAAATTGTAGTGCCTTTTTTTTGTCTGTGTGTGTGTAAATGACCCTGGCCTTATTTTTGTAACCATATATTCATTCTGATTTGATACGGCTCTTGGTTTCCGTTAGGTTACTCGCAACAACCATGACGTTCCTTATGTATTTGCAACGTAGAATTGATGTCTTTGACAATATTAAAAGACCACTAGGTACCGGTCGCTCTAGCCGGTGACTACAGGTCGCTGCAATTGAAAAATGTGGATGTATCTGTGAAGTCAACTGGACGCCCTTTAATAACTTTGTTTGTGAAACACCGCTGCGCGCAGCTTTCAAATACTTCCCAGCTTAAGTTTCATCTGAACTCCGTGAGTAAGGACACCTATGAATTCAGTTATTTCACCGTATTTCCATCTCCCTAACAACATAACGCAAAGCATCATAATTTACATTTCGTTAGTCAGAGAGCTCTCTGTAAGGATAGCAACTAACACCTCTAACTGTTCATGACCGGGTAATACATACTTTGTAATATATGGCTAGATCGCGTCATAATGTCTAGATATTAAAAGCATACATTTACTTTTCTGTTACGATTTTTGTCTCTTTACAGCATATCCACCTGATATTATCGCTGTTTATCTGACAGAGCGCTTTTCGCCAAGACGGTTTAATGATTTTGAGCTGGAACTCCGCGCCAATCTACATGACACTGTGCACTGCCAAGTTGGAGGCACAATGTGTGACCACAACTCCGCGAACGCACCCGAATTCTTTCTGCATCATTGTTTTATTGACAAAATTTGGGCAGATTGGCAAGAAAAGAGCAGAAACCACCTAAACGTCTTCTACCGAAGACTACCGCGTGGAAAGCGCATGCTCGGGACTGGTCATCACCCAGAGGAGTATATAGACATGCTGGAGCTTCCAAACCCTGACAGATCCCGTTCCAGTCGAAACACAATCTGTGTCGTATACAAGGATCCCGTTCATCCAGTGTATGATGAGATCATGGGGCGCCTGGACGCCTTAACCACAAGGCAAATCCGTAGGATTCCAAGGCGCTTCTTCCGCCCTGCCACCAGCAGCCAATTGAAACGTCTTGGCGTTCGCAAAAGGGAACGAAGGCGATCAAGAAGACTGCTTAAGAAGGTTGAACCAAAAAATAGAATCCGAAGAAATCGTCAACTAGAATCGATTATAGACCGGTGGCTTGGCTTTAAGTTAGACTCGATTCCGTTCACTGAGATTAAGAACAGGCGAATCAGAAGTTCAGATCTCAGGCAGGCCCGGTGGCTTGCTACAGCCGTCAACTCAACCAGAAGGTCAACCGTAGGTTCAACCTTCCGTTTACACAACGTTTCCAGTACAACAAAAGTTTGAAAACAAACTGTGTCTGAGAAAAAGGATAAACGTTGTACATAGAGTAAACGACTCTTGGTGATCCAAACATTTCAACATCCTTGTGAATCAGAGTGTTATCGATTAAAATAAAAGCATTTGCACGATGAAATAAACGCCTAGCATGACAATTTTGTTCTGCGTCAGCAACTGAATTTTGGTTTCAGAAACACCAATGAACTGGCGAGGGAGGTAACCTGGACACCGTAAGGAGATCTCAAAAACTGACTTGTCAAGGAAAATTGCCGGGCGCGGCATTATGTGCCGCGGATTTCCATCAGTACACGCTTTTCTTATGAATGGCTTAGTAAATTAATACTCGCATCGCCCCTTTGGAATTCGAACAGGTATTTTACTTACAATTTCTACTTGTGGCCACGATGACCACTTTTTTCCTCTTTTATCAGTTTCGTTCATTACCAAAAAACGGCTGTTAAGCGAGGATAGCCGGCGGTTAAAAAACAAACAAAAAAACAATCCCCACATAAAACATTGCTTGCCGCTCTCTCGTATCAAGCGATAATAGAGACTTAAGATTTGAGTACGATGTGGCCTTCGAAGACGAGATTTGGCTGTGCGATGCCTGGTACTGTAAAGTTGTCATTGTGGTCGGCTGTTGCATTTGGCAACAAACAACTTACCTTTTACCGACTAGGTTATGCGTTTGCTCTTCATTATAAAATAAGATCAGTAAATTAAGCAAAAAGTAGGAAACCTCACCTTAGAAAACTTGTCTTTGAGAGGACGACTCTTGCAAGAAATCTTGTTGTCGACGAGTAGTGCTAGCCGGCGACGACTTGACGGAGTTACCTGACAGCCTGGTGCGGGCTACTACGCATGCTCAGTATGTGCGCGCGTATCATCTGGAACTCGTCCTCGAAGTGGTCCTCGGATCTAAAGGTCCCTAATACAAATTTGAGGAAAACGAAATATTACCTCATGTTTTGGACGTACAAATTATTTAAAGTATAAGGAAAGTTGAAACGGACACAACTGTAACACCTGGAAGTTCATTTTCCCACAAAAATAAAAAGCCTGAGCCTTGGAGAATAATAATAATAATAATAATAATGCAAAACTTTATTTACAATTATTCTTCGAAAACAAATACAGAAAGGTTTCAGATAAAAATTCAATAAACGCTTTCAAATTCTGCACTTCATTTTAAAAAGTGTCCATGCATGATACTTTTTAAAAAAACGTTGTTAATAGATGTAAAATTACAAGTCATAAAAAAATCATTATGATTAAGATGGAATGTGTCCCTTTGTTTCTTGGAGTTCGATTACTTAGATTTTATTCTCGAGACACAAAACTAGAAAAGCGAGAGGCGAATGGCAAAGCTAAAACCCTATTACAAGGCTGCTAAAAAAAAGAAAACAAACACTAAACAACGTCAATGGCTCCTTCGACAGTTGCGATTTCAATATCACAATTGTTGTAATCAAACGCAGTACGGCGCTTCACCCGCGATCCTCGAAGGCAAACCAGGGCCGACCGAAGGAGTGCAAAGCATGTCCTTGCTCGAATCCAGGAAATTGTTTGCGAGTATTGTTCTCCTTTCTTGGCGGCTATCAGCTCAGCCAGTCGACTATGGTACCTTAAACATTCCTTCCCCATCCCTCCAGTAGTTGTAATAATAATAATAATAATAATAATAATAATAATAATATAATATGAATATTAAAATAATAATAATAATAATAATAATAATAATAATAATAATAATAATAATTATTATTATTATTATTATTATTATTATTATTATCCTGCCGAAAGCTGTGATCGAGGAAAAGCGCTAAGCGTGCTGATTTTCACATGTTTTCAAGTGGACTGCGAAAGTTTCAGACTATTACCATGCCGATTGCAAAACTTGGAGACTGGATTTCATGTGCTATTGACTCGTCCAGCCGCTATAACATGACAAAGAGATGACATTTACTCTTTGACCCCCCAAGCTCACAGGGGGTATATATATATAAATTCATGCTTGCTGGAAAGTGACCTCAAAATGAGTAAATCTCATGCTAATGTGTTAAGCTTTGATGACAGCGAGTATTATTTGTTGAACTTGTTGAACTTCTATGAGCGAAACGAGGAGGCACAATTGATGAGTCCAATCTGAAACCAAATAACTAGTGTGGCCAACCAGGACAACAAACTGAAACGCCGGTTGGAATACTTGTGTAATGATTTGATCCTGAACACTGGCGGGAATGGAGTTAGAGACGCTTCGGAACGTTTACGAAGTTTAAGTTTATTTATAAATATGGATGCGCCCGCCGTCACTAAGACCCGTCGAGATTGAGTGAGATTAAGAAAATTCTTAAAATGTTCGACAAGACGTCCTGCTGAAAATACATTAAGCGTTATATTTCAGTGTACAGTATACCACACCAGTCTGTAATGAAAAACTTTCTAGCCAATGATTTCCGAATTTATATTACAACTAGATTGTGTAGTTTTACTAAGGACTATTGGATTAAATACGTGGTCACGATCAGCTTACTGTTGTGGGACTCATCCAATTTATATTGCAACAACAAGAATAAGCATAAAAATAGTTTTGCATTGCTTTGTGGTAATGCTGTTGTGTTATCTGCATATGGTAACAGTTTTGTCTCTTCGTTCCCAACGACAATACCCTTTACAGGTGGATTTTGACGAATGGTAATAGCTAACGTTTCCACAGCTACAATGAAAAGATAGGGGGAAAGAGGATCGTCCTGTCTAACACCTCGCTCAAGTTGAAAGTGCCGTTATTCATAATACAGGTTTGTATATTGTTGTAGAACAATTTTACCCAGCGGCGAAAATCAGAACCAAAATTGAAAGCTTCAATACATTTAACAAGGAAGTCCCATTCAATGATATCAAATGCCTTTTGAAAATCAATGAAGATCATTAAGTCGTGAATATTTTCGTTGGCAGTCCAATCCATAACGTCATAGATAGAACGGATAGTTTCACGTACAAAACGATCTTTAATATATCCTGTTTGATTATGATGAATGATATGAGGCAAAACATTTTTTTAGTCTGGATGCAATTACAGTATTTTTGCATCAACGTTCCCGAGAGAAATAGGGCGCCAGTTTTCAATAAGAGAACGGTCTTTTCCTTTTTTCTCCATAAGCGTGATAATCGCATGTTTTTGAGAATGGGGCATCTCTCCTTTTTCAAAGCACCCATTTGCACACCTAATAAAGCAATCATTGATTAAAGGCCAAAACTGCTTGTAGAATTCGAATAGAATTCCATCGTTCCCTGGAGTTTTGTTAGTTTGAAAGGTATCAAGAAGACGAAAACATTTCTCTGAAGTGATTTTAAATAGTTATAAATAGTTTCCAACGCAGCCCGCGTTCTTATGCCGTGTCCATATGTAAATCGACCGTTGTTACTTATTGGCTTTATTAGCCAGGAACGCAAATATAATGAATTAAATAAATAAAGGCCTTTTAATGTCAACATAAGCTTCACGTGGCTCATTCGACAGAAACTAAGAGACCTCCACGCCAGGAAATCGAGCTCCATTTGAAATAACATCTTCAGTTTACTGTTTGTGAGATCATTTGGTTTTTAAATATAACGCACTGAGTTTTTGACATGGGAGAAAAGTTAGAGAAGGAATTACAGAATACTGAGAATGTTTCCCGAAAACGGCGAAAGCAAAAATGTAAGTTCAATGGTTTCTTCAGTTTAGCTTGTGTCTGAGCTAATAGCGGCTTATGTTATCTACATTGTTCCTTGCACGAACCAGTCAAACCTACAAAGTATGCTTCTCTGTGTGTACGAAACTTATAGTTATCGAAGTTGGAATTCGTCAATGAATTTATTTCAGTTATTGGTAGCTATCTTTAATTATTATTTCCAAGCCATTATACCTGCTTGATCTGCCAGAGGCTTCGACAGAGGCCCATTGTTCCTGAAATATAACACTAACAGCGGTGCTCCGAGCGACAACATCCGGTTTTCTTAAGGGGCATTCTTAAACGAGAGTGCTAGAGTTGTTTCACCATCACGAACCTTCATTGCCGTTTTTGACTGAAGATATAAATACAGTCAAACTGCGCGACTACAAAATAAGGTATGGGTCACGAGTTATCTGGAATGGAGTTGCAATGCCACGTGGGTGGATTCGTGTAGCGGCTAATTTTACGTAGGGTGGGTTGTTGTACTAGAAGGAGTGATGTATAACAGATTCCATGCTCCAAAATAATCAAACTGGAAGAACGCAACTTACTAACTACGCGATATGTCATCGTGGTTTCGTAGCAGCTGTAGGTGCCCGTACTGTTAAAAGAAGGATGGCAGTGAAGGCCATCTGTGATTAAATACCATTCGTACTTTATTTTTTTCAAAAACGTACTTGTTCCAAAATGTACACTTGGGTTGAGAGGCTCTTAGAGAGGACGAGAAGTATGGTTTCTTAGCTAAGGGCAAGATGTAGCTCCGGGGGAGGGACCAGTTTTCACCGCAATTACTTGGAAATGGGTGAAAGTAGTAGAATCTCCCAAACTTACCTTCTTACGTATCCGTTTTGAAATGTCCGGAATCAAAGCAAACGGACAAAATAAATAGAGAAACACTGCACGTGACAATTCTGGCTTTATTAAATGACTGGATTTACAAGCAGAGTTATGCAGCTCGCGCACACTGAAATTTCGCGCCATAATCATGAATGAGAATATTTAGCCAATTCTGGAGCCTTTGGCCTTTTGTTCCTTATGTTCTCTGTTCCCTGCAACAAAATATCTACCCGCTTCACCGATATAGCTCACGAAAAATCTGCGCTAGTAATCTTATAGACAACGTCAAGTTTTCAAGTTTTAAATCTAACGCTGATCCGTGAACGTCTTCTTGAAGCCTTTGCAAATGATTCATGTCCCGTGACCATTAAATTTAAAGGCCTATTTCCAACCTTGATGCAAAGCGGTCGCTTTTTTTCGTTTCGAAATCGCGTTATTGTTAAATGACGCCTCTGATTGGTCAATTATTTTGATCGGGCTTTTGATCTGGTTCATCGCGCCGATTCGTCGATTGCGCGGTTTCGCAAATAGTAGAAGACTGCAAATTTCTTCGTTGAAACCGGGAACAATCCATTGACGGTTTTAAAATTAAAACCACAAAATAATGAACAATCAGTTAGTATGTGTAATCAAATGGCGACGAGTGAAATTAGGGAATAATTTCATGCGCTTAAAGGCTCGGGAAATTATTAGAATTTGGACAAAACGCAAGTAAAATAATTCCCTAATTTCACTAGTATAATATTTGATTATCTTTTAATATCATGGGTGACTAATTACGCTCACAATCGTGGGTTTTCGACTTGTTTGTTGTATCGAGAAATCCACGCATTGAGATGTTTAAAGCATACTTTTGGCTAAAGTTCACAATTTTTGAATTTTTCGACAAAAAATCCTTCTTGCTGTTTACAAAATGTTTCAAAGTTGAGTCAACTGTCAAATCTTCGTTACATGGTTCGCTATAATTCGTCATGAATGAACTAAAAACGGCGTCCCTGTAAAATGCGCCTAAAGTCCGATCGCGACCATTGTGTGTTTCTCTTCGTTTTAACACGTTTTGGAGAATAAATTGTCGCTAAACGTTTATTACATGGCCAAAGAAAACTAGGTTAGATGAGATTCAAGCGAAAATGTACAAAGTTAAAACTTTAAGAGCTCGTAAGCACATCCATAACATCTTTGAACCTGGAGCGCCATCTTGACACAAAACGTTGCCATGGCAATTTTGTAACTTTACACGTGAATCATAAATTAACTCTGGAATTTCGCGCCAAAATTAAGGAATAATTTGTCACCTATGACATTATTGATAAAATTCGAGCTGATAATGTGCCGAGGATGGTGCCAAAATTTTGTGGTACGTAATTGATGGTATTTGTAGTAAGGAATATACTCATACGTTATCATTCATCTGTCCTGTCCTTTCGCATTAAACTGTGTTCAAAACCAAGTCAGCAGTGAAGTCAGACTAAAAACACTGAACATTTGACCAAAGCAGACACGTATAATTTAGTCGCCATCAAATCGCAGCAAGTCGGCTCCAACAAGCTCAGAAACTTCTTGAAAGCTCCGAGGTTAAGAAGACCGAGGTGAAAAGCACCAAACATGAACAACGAGGCTCTGTAGGTTCTCCTTGAACCTCACTATATGATATAAACCACGCCGGCTGCGAAGTGACCGCTACTGTGCCACACCGACGCTTCTGACTTTAAACGGGCCAAACTTTACAAACAAATACAAATTGTTCCCAAAATAAAAAAAAATAATAAGGAAATAAACAGAGAAGATAAATACGGCCATTGATTTGGAGATTTGTTCACGATTGGCCGTTCACGATGCGATTAAACAAGGGCTTCAAATTATATCAAGAATCAGCGGTTGCGGCGCGCGATGCATCAAAGTTGGAAATGGGCCTTAAATAACGCCTCTATCATTGAAAAGGACAATCATCGCATAAGAGTGTTTTTGGAATCTTGGCACACTATGACTATCCCCAAATGCTCCTCCGTCTTACTATTGTCTATTCACAGGACAATACAAAAAACTTATTACCAAGAATTGCTTTCAAGAACTTTGTTTCCATAATTCGATTGTTTTGCGTTATTTTAATTACTTTATGAGAATTCCAAGCTTCTCTTTCTTCATTCCACCTGTTGAAGGCTGCAGTTTAGGCAGTCGACCAGAGTACGTTTTTAAGGTTACCACGATCCGACTTTCGTTGATCCCGACCGGGTTTTGCCAGTCCCATCCGATCCGATCCGGTCAGATCCTGGTTTTGTCAACCCCCTATATAATTCACTCAGTTAAAAATTAGCACTTATTTTTCTTGCTCGTTGTACTGCGAGCTCCGTGCTGATATTGGCTAATATCGGGTGAAATTTTTGAGATTGCGAGATTCAAATTATAAACATTGGCGACTTCGAGACAGTTCAATGTGTAGCCAGCCCGAGACTCCGAGACTCTTGATTAGAATCCCGAGATTTTGCCCACTTCTTCAACAGTTAGATTTTGCTAGTGTTGTATTGTGTTGTGTTGTAAATTATGTTAGCTGCTTCAATCGCACATCCAGAACTAAGAAAGTGTACAATGCCTGTCTTCGCTGCATTCTGATGAACCAAATTTCAGTTTTACCATGCACGCACTATGAGTTCATATCAAAAGATTGACATTAAGTTTGAATTCCTAAATGTCAGAGGCCTAAATGAGGCGATCAAACGCCGTGCCATACCCCGTTGGCTGCATAACCATAACCATCATTTTTCTCTATTACAAGAAACATACAGCTCGAAAGAGTGCGCTAATATTTGGGAAGCTGAATGGGGTGTGGAAGGGCATTCTACAGCTACGGTAAAAGGCAGAGCAAGGGTGTCATGATCCTTATCAACGACCCTTATATTATATATTTCAAAGTTGAAAAAATTGTGACCGACAAAAACGGTAGATATATTATTTTACACTTAAGCATGGATGGGAGACTTGTCGTGCTTGGTAATATTTATTCCCCAAATGACATCTATCAACAAATTGCTTTTCTGAAGATTTACAAGTGTGGCTACAAGGCTCTTCGCACGAGGCTGTGATAGTAGATGGCGATTTTAATTGGGCTTTATCTCCAAAGGATAAAAAAAGATGGTGGCCCGACATCCAGGAAGGCCTTCATAATTAAGGAGATTGAGAGTCTAGCTCACATTAACAATTTAAAATACATCTGGCGTAGTTTCAACCCTCAAGCAGAGCGCTTTACGTGGACAAATAAGTCTTTAAAGTCCAATTCCGGCTCGATTACTTTGTAATCTCGAAATATCAAGGACGATTTACACGGTACGATTTTCGCTTACGACTGTCGCATGCAACTTCTGTAGCGCTCGCTGCTCGCGCCATGCAAAAAATCGTATACGACACTTGTCATTCAATATTACCTATACCTACGACGGTCGTATGGTTTTAAAACATGATTCCAAATTTTACGACAAATTTTAGGCCGCGTACGTCTGTCGTAGAGAATTTGTAGGAGCATTCACACGGCGCAACTTTGTTCTACTTTATGTCGCATGCAACAAGACGCGCGACAAACCGTACCGTGTAAATCGGCCCTTAGTAACATCTTGTAAAATCGTGCATCCTCCAGAAACGGACCACTCCGCAACCCAAAGGCACTGGCATTTGGCTGCTGGGATCTTAAATATGTAGATAAGCTTCGCGAGAATATGGCCTCATATAAAGAAAAGTATGCGAACATTGTTGATTTGGGTTTAAAGTGGGACCTTAGAAAAATGGAAATCCGTGGTTTTACTATCAAATTTTCCAAATTGAAAGCAAAGAAATGAGAATCGGAAGAGCTATTGCCCCAAAATAAAGTCAATGAACTGCAGAAAGCAGAAAAGAATCCTAACGATAAAAGAGTAGTAACTGATGAACTCTTCACTATACTCTGCGAGCAGAGGTTCTTCGATCTTCCTAGAAAAGTCGGGAAGAGGAAGAGACCTCTGCTAGCCGGCTCGACTTTTCCTGTTGAGCATGCGTTAAGTAAAATGTAACCAAAGCTTTTTTAGCCTCGCTTACATTAATTTGAGAGAGCTACGGCAGCCGAGGCAGCCGCCATTTTGTGAATTCACCAGCGTAAACAATATACCGCGGGCATATATTAAGTCAGCAATTCCATCAAGGAGTATGCGCACTGCGGTAAAACGGTAAAAACTGCTTTTAAACCGGACTGACTCATCCATTTCGGTGGATGAGCGGCAAATCAAAGAAAGTCGAGCCGGCTAGCAGAGGTCTCTTCCGCTTCCCGACTTTTCTAGGAAGATCGAAGGACCTCTGCTCGCAGGGTATCTTCACTACCAATTTACAATTGAAAAACATCATGCGCAAAACACAAAGGGAACGATTCTCAGGAGTAAAGCACGTTGGCATGAACAAGGCGAGCGTAACACAAAATATTTCTTAATTCTTGAAGAGAAACCATAGGCGGAAAACAGTGACAAAATTAAAACTCGGCTATAACAAATATACTTTCGATCAATTTGAGATATTGCGGGAGGAAAAGCGTTTCTACGAAGCCCTTTATTGCTCTCGAAATGTCAAAGACTCCAATGTGTTGGAAACCTCATTGTTTAACACCGAAAATGTATCGCCTCTTACACAGCGTGACGATTTACTTTCCTGAGAAGGCCTCATGACGGAAGAGGAATGCTTTGCTGCTCTTAAAGAATTCAAAAACGCAAAAGGCTAGGTACTGACGGCTTTTCCTCGGAATTTTATAATTTTTTTGGATAGAGCTCGGTATTGAAATGGCGTCCAGTTTTAATTACGAGTTCCGTACAAGCTCACTTTCTATCATCTAGATGTACGGAACCATATCACTTATTCCCAAAAACAGATAAGGATACGACTTTACTAGATAACCTAAGACCAATGTCATTGCCAAATGTGAATTATAAGATTTTGACCAAGACAATTGCAAGAAGATTGGAAGAAGTACTTCCCAAAATCATAAACCTCGATCAAACGGGTTATGTCGGCAAACGCCGTTTCATAGGTGAAAGCGTCAGACTAATACAGGACGTCATGTTCTACACAGATCACATGCAGGAACCGGGCACTGCCTTGTTACTAGATTAAAAAAAAAAAGCGTTTTACACAATAGAATGGAAGTACCTTAAAGCAGCTTTGCAAATTTTCAATGTTGGACCTGACCTATTAAATTGTTTTGACACAATATACAACCAGGTGTCTAGCTGCGTCGTGAGTAACGGCCGCCTGCGTCCGACTTCTTCACCCTTCATCGAGGCGTTAGGCAAGGATGTCCGCTTTCAGGTCTTCTGTTTGCCATTGGGATTGAACTGTTTGCAATGGCTTTAAAAAATGATAACTCCATAAAGGGTGTCATGGTTGGCATGAAAGAAGTAAAAATTACCTCGTATGCCGATGACACAACTATCTTCGTTCGTAATGAGGAATCCGTCCCTTGATAACTGAAACTTCTGGAAGATTTCAAATCAATTTGCCTTGAAATCACTACCACTAAAACAGAAGCGATGTGGCTTGGCTCGTGGAAAACACGCTTAGATAAACCTTATAATTTCAAGTGGCAACAAGAACCTGTTCGTTCTTTGGGAATATACTTCTCTTACAATTTAGAGCAAGCTAATATCCGAAATTTTGAAGACAGGGTGACAGCGTTGGGAAAAACCCCCAATGGGTGGACAAGACGGAAACTCACTTTAATCGGACGAATTAATATCATGAAGACTCTAGGCATGTCAAAGCTTATTTACAGTACTTCTGTGCTAACCACTCCGGCGAACCTGGCAGAAAAAATCAATAAATTTACTTTTAGTTTTACCTAGGAAGGCAAAGCGCCCAAAATCATCATTGCCAATAAATTTAAAAAGATCAAAATTATCATTGCCAATAAAAAACAAGGTGGCTTAAGCATGCTTGACTTTGCAATTTTCGACAAAGCACTAAAAATATCTTGGGTCTAAAGAATAAGAAACCTATCTAAATAATTCCAGAACAAATGCTAAGCAAATACGGCGGGCTTTCATTTCTTATTAGTTGTAATTACCACACTAATCAACTTGACCTGAATAATCTCCCCAATTTTTACCACAGTGTCCTTAGCAGTTGGCAAAGTTATAAGTTTTTGGTACCCAGGATGATGCAGCAGCGAAAAACCACGGGTAAATTATCTGTAACAACCTCAACATGTTGGCTGACAACAAACCTATTTCTTACGGCTCTTGGTTTAGAAAAGGCATCGTTGAAATCAGAGACTTGCTCATCGACGAACTGATTTTCACTCCCTAGCTAGTTTAAAGCAAAAATTTGGCATAGACATGCCGTTCACCTTATACTACGGCCTTCTCAAGGGAATCCGCTCTTTTATCATTCAGTGATACCAAGGCAAAACACCGTGCTCCCAACAAAAGTCGAATCGCTTACTCCACCTTGTTCGAACAGTTACTCTACATCTACAGCTGAGGGTAGGATCCTAAACTATGGCTTCACAAAAGAAGACATCCACAGGGTCTATTTACTACTTTAATGAGCTTTTCAGTTCAAAATAATTCATAACATCTTACCTACGCGAGTCACTTTGTTGCGCGCTGCCCTTGACGAAAGCGATATTTGCCCTTTTTGTGATACTGAGACTTTGTTTGTAGTATTTCATCTTATCCGAGAGTGTAATTCTGTACGGCTGGTATCAGAGAACACCAAAAAGTGATATGCTAAATCGCATACTTTTGATCGCCAAATACCACATTTTTGTAACTAGTGTTTGCAGCGGAAAAATTGACTTTTAGCACTTTCTATCACGTCTGAGGAGTAAAGCGAAAGTTTTATATGAGATAGCAGTTGCAAATAATAATCTTGAGGAATTTTTAGCTGAGTGGGGGCCCGTAATGTAATTTTTTTTCACACGTATTTGCAGCTGAGCGCCCTGCTTTTCCTTATATTCAGCATTAATCGTCACCCTTTCCTACCACATTATCTATTTATTCAGTTAGTTACTTTATTTTTACTGGTATGTTCGTGCAAAAGACTGTGTTAAAGTTGTAACCAGTTATTTAGTTCGGTGGGTATTGATGCCATTGACTTGTGTTAGTATACAACTTGTATTGTATAATAAGAATTGTTATGCACGCACGTACGCGTACTGTAATTTATTCTAAACTGATTTCAGTCTTGTATAGTTAGTTTCCTTCTTATGTGTGTGTGACATTGTATTGTATTAGTATTTTGTTGTATGGTGTAACACAAAATACTTCCCAAAAAAAAGTACAGAGAGTCGAAAAGAAAACGCGAAAACCCGTTTTCTCGGTCGCGTGTATATATAATTTTTATATTCGAACTGTTATAGTCAAGCGTATTACATCTTTTTATTTTTTTTCTGCACATAAAAAAAATATCGGTTGTTGCCTTGTGTCTGACCAGGTCACGGAAGACGTATGAAAAAAAAAAACTAGGAAACGTCTGCTAACAATAACGAGTTGTTTTCCTTTTTTCTGGGTTTGTGTGTTTGTATAATCAAGTACTTCCTTTTCATTTCTTTTTATTGCTTACTTATGGTGCATACACAATGAGAAAATACATATGTAAATATATCCAGGAAACGAAATATTGTCAAACTTTATTAATACTCCATCCAAAGAAACTATTAAGCACACAAAATGAGAGTTCCTGTCTTCTAAAGGCTCTTCTCACGATAAATATTCAAAGGCGGGCAGAAGTAGCAAACAATTTATACGCCACGTAATAAAACAAAATTCACATTAGTAAGCGAATATACCTGGCATTTCCTTTGGAGAGTGTTTTCCTTTTCTGCTCCAAACGTTTTACGATTAAACTCGGTTCAGGACCATTGATAGTTCAATCCACATTTTATTTTTCATAAAATTCTATTTTATAAAGACATCCATTTCGTGTCATGCACCTACCACGATCTAACTGACTTCCCATTTGACGCTTACATTATTCCAACTATTACTCCGGAAACTTACGATTGTAAAAAGTGTCTCGTATGCTTCATTACAATTTCTGAACAGTATGTTCCACATTACAAACATCGGATCAGTGAGGCAATCTCGAAAGTGTTCAACAAGGTATGAATTCTAAAAATAATCAATTTCTTAAAATAAAACAGAAATTCAGTATCGTAACATAAATACAGAACTGAAATTTCTTCTAAGTTTTAAGTTTGTAAAACCTCGCCAAAAAGGCAATGACACTGTGCTTCAGTTAAGATTCAATAATTAGAATGTTGTTTTCTAAACTATTCATGTTGACTTCAATTTACGTTGACTTGTTCTTAAAAACGTCAAAATGTCCTGGCTCGCCCACCTGTCTATAAAATGGTTTTGAAAAAACTACATTTAAGTACAACGATGAATTTTCTTTTTGCGGCTGACTAAGGTACATAAATTAGACCTAGTTTGGCATTAATTAAATGGTAAAACCATTCATTTCGTGCATAGATTAATGAATTGTCGGGTGAACGAATAAATAATTATTTTCACTTCTACCGCAAAAAAGGCATTGAAGACATTCACTTGCATATTAGTTTTACCTCTTTCTGTCTCTCATACAAAATTTCTATTCTGAGGAAATGAAATTTATCGAATCGCAACGAAAGGTGTCTTTACTGAATGCTCCTTCCGGTTAAGGGAAGAAGAAATTAATTACTACATCAACTGACGTAATCAACCATTCTTCACAAGCATGGCTTTTGATTGGTTGAGTGGATAAAAGAAACAGACACATAAAAGGAACCGACACAGCTTGAGGAAGAAGATTTCCTTTCCCCAAAATTAATGTAAAGAAGAAGAAGCTTCGATAAAATTCAGTAAGTAAATGACTTTTTCTTGTTTAAGTGCCGCACGGGTAGGGTACATTGAAAAATATTTTCTCCCGTGACACCGAAAATGAACAAACCAGACGGCGAACACAACTGTATAAAAAAGTAGAGAAAAGCGAGTGTCAATGAATCAAGACTAAGCAAACCCAGAATTCGGTCGCCACTTCAGGTCATCGATAGATGTGAATACCGGAAAAAACGTGTAGATATCTGGCAAGTATTCCCATCAAGAGAGGGATGTTATGCGATTGTTGTTTTACCATTTATGTCTGCCCAAGGTATAAGCTTCAAAATTAAGTCCCTTTATCCAAGTGCCTCTGTGATGTCATGTTACGTTGTCTTACATTCAGTCTGTTGTTTAAAAGAGTAAGAGCACACCTTCTTTGTCTCACTCAACTGATTATGGAGAAACAAAGACTTAATGAAAATTACAGTGTGTTAATTTTGAATAAGTGCACCTTTAGTTTGCCAATAATAAATTCATATCAGTTCCCTCTATTCACTCTTTTACTTTATATGTTTTTTTCTGATTTAATTATCCCGATTTGGTGGAAAAGGAGGTTCGAGTTATGACCTCAGCTTTTGAAAACATTATTGGGGTGTTTTACCCCAAATGATGTTTTCAAGAATAGAATGTCTTCTTCAAACTGCTGTTTATATTAACTATTCCTTTAATTTTTCAACACCTTATTCGCTTTTCAGCCATACTACTTCGAAAGGTGTTGACGCAAACCTCTCAAAAACGTTCAGTGGTTAAAATTTAAGTGCTTCGGTAAGTTTCGGTTGTCCGACCAAGATGAAAGTACAATAATCTCAAAATAGTCATGCGGGACTGCAGGATTAAGTTCTCGCTGACACGAATGAAAGTGGTACATCAGCTTTTCCATGGATATTGGAAAGCAATGCAAACAAACAAATAAAATGCGGAAGAAAGGTTGAAAAAAAAACTTATCATGTTATTAAAGATGAGCGAACCAACGAATATTTTTAACACAAGGCTTTACAAAAAAACAGTGTCCTTTTACATCGATAAAAATATTGCGTCTATATTGCGTTTCGGTATCGAAGTTTTCTATTGCTTGTATTTACGAAATGTTATCGTGAGATGCCCAACCGCTGGAAACTAGTTACCACTGTATTTTTTTAGAAAACAAAATCGGACACGAAAGCCGTGAGGGTCTCAGTTAACGCATTTCACTAACATAAAACTAAGACCGCGGTCTAAACCTTAAGCAAAACTTCACAGAATTTTACAGATTTGCACTTTTAATTTATGGTACCCAAACGGTTTCATTACGCCCTGTTAAAGAAACGGTCTCCTTTGAGGTATCATTGCTCGTTAACATTTAACAAACCGCAGTGATCGGCAGTCAAATACCTCGATTTGACGACAAATTCTAATCATATGGTTGTAGCTTCCAGTCGTTTAAAACTCACCGCGCACTGGCTTTGTTTTTGATATTCAATTGGACAATTGCTCTAAGAAATGAACAAAGCAGAGAAATAAACGAATACCCCTTAATCCGTTTTGGTGTTGATTCGAGCCAACAAATTTTCGGTCTAACACTGAATCAAGTTATGCAAATATTGTTTGTTAATTTCATGGCTGATCTTCTTAGACAATTCCAATTCAAATATGTTGCGTCAGTGGACTTTTCGTTTCTAAAAGAGATACCCACAAACGCAAAAATAATCGGAAGACTGGAATTAAATGCGAGTTCAGAGGAAGATTTGACTCGGGAACTTGAACATCCGACTGAAGTGCGACAGTTAATTTAAATGCCACATTGTGGGCTGAATCTAATTTCAAATTTTTTTCTACATGACATGTTACTTGCACGACAAGACTGGAAATGGATTCGGCACATGTAAAAATGCTACGCTTAATCTTATCACTGAGCTACCTCTGCTACTCTAATTTGTTTGATCGTTTATTTACTTCTTGCACTCTAAAACACAGCAATAACGAGCTAATGCAGGTCTGCGATTTCCAGCAGGGTGAAGTCGGTTAACCAAAAATGGCTGCCTGACCTAATTGTACATCCAATTGCTTCTTGCATTTGCATAGCTTAATTGAGGCCCGTTTCAAGCCGACGAAAAGAAACACCTCTAATTTGCTGATTGTACACATTGAGGAAATGCCCACCACCGCACAAATTTTTAACATCATCCGCTTATTAGGCAATATTTGACCCGCCACTCATGACATTATCAGTTGGAAATTTACCTCCAAATAGATGAATGGTAGTCCAAAGAATTTTCTTTGTAAAGAAAACATAGTTCTTCAAAGACCCATCTTAGGCAATTAAGTGGGGCCATTGCCGAGAAAAGAGCATGCAATATAGACACAAAAAAAAAGAATTGATTAACTTTCCCCTGAGCTCCTAGAAAATATATTCATAGCGGCAAATCTACATTCATACTACGATAAAAGCGTTGCCACAGCTGCGCTTCAAGGTAATTCGACAAATTATGTTTTCCAGTCATTTCCACTTTACTAACATAATTTAAAGAAAAGTTTACGTGTACGAGCCTATGCTTCTTTACTGCTGCAATATAAGGATACTGTTGATAGAGCAAATTTCTAACTACATTCAAATCCAATGTATTCCAATTAAGACCGCAAGCAGTCTCTCCTTTGCTCTAAAGTCTGTAGTTTTGCTCATAACTGGCGCCCACGAAACTATCGGCTTGCGGATTCGCCCTCGCATATCGCGTTCGTTCGACCCGAGTTCGCAGTCTAATTCCAATTTTGCTTAATTTTCAACTCCCCCAACCAATTATTATTCCTTCGTTCAAAACAATCCAATCCAATCCAAACATTTACTGTAGCAAAGACTCTAACCTAATGGAGCCATTTTTCGATTGATAATCGAGGCAGGATTTTGGAGAAAAGTACTGAAAGGTACGGAAAACAAGGCTTTTAACCGGAATACCCCCTTTCAACATTAGTCAGCGACATAACACGCTAAACAAATAAAAGCTATTTCGCAGTTCCGTCATGTAGCTCTGATAACTTTGTGTTAAAAAGTTGATTGAATATTTTGAGGCTTTGAAATATTGTTTGAGGCATGACTATAAGAAATAAACACATTCTGTAACGCCAAAGTTTGACAACTGAAGAAAATCAAATGAAAGTTACTAAGCAATGATTACCTTTTCTTTGTTTTTTTTTCGTTTGTTTTGCTGTTGTTTTTGTAGTTTAAAATCTATGACTTAACCTGTGTATGAGACGATGTACATTCAGATCAGCGAGGCTCTTGACCCGTAGTTTCCTCTACCACTATGCAGCATAAAAAAGAGAAAAAAAAGACAAGTGTATTGTTGAGTAATATAATCACACGGGAACTTTCAAGAACACGAAAGAAATGCTTTCTCGAGTGTCCATAAATATCGCCAAGTGTGTTTTTTTGTTTATTTCGTTTATTTCGTTTATAAAATGTCCGAGAGATTTACATACCAGACGCCAGTTCAGACGCCGCTCGTTTTATGTGCCGAACCAAACTGAATTAGGTTCGACTTTGGAGCGACAGCTGATTCAGACGTGCGTCGAACCTGATATGTATTTTATATACGGAGAATGCATTATACATTTATACACTGTCATAATTAATTTATTTGGTTCGGCACATGAGAAGAGCGCTGAATGAATCAGTTACCGCCCCAGTGTCGAATAATGCGGCAGACCTTGTCGAACTTAACAACGTTGCCGCACCCACTTAAAACTGCAGTACCGAACTGATTAAGGCCCAGTTGAAACGTCGAACTTTTCATGTACTTAAATGTACCGAACCTAAGTCATTCAATTACGTACATGAAAAGACTGACGTTTGAATCAACTAAGTTCGACATATCTAGTTTGGGTCGACCCAAGAATTGAGTTCGAGTGGTCTAAATGGGAAGTTCGACTGGGGAGGGACTTCGGTTCAGAACTTTTCATGTGCCGAACCAAATGCATAAATTATGTTAACGTATTTTTCAGTATAACAGCGCTTATGATTGGCTATATAATGACATTACTTGCGTGAAAAGAGAACTCAAAAGAAGCATGACGACTGTTTCCGCGTTCTCAAAGTGAAATTTTAAGGTGGTTCGAAATAGTTTTCATTTTCCCAAGACAAGTTCTACAAATTCTTTTCTAAATTATGTTTGGTTCATCGTATCAGTATAAAATTTGGCACAGAAATCAAAGAAACATCATAGATTCATCACATGACATTTATTTCAGAAAACCTACAACCATGGCAACCATATGACGCATTCTGTTGAGCCCCTTAAATCGAAATATTTTATCTTATTTAAAAACAGGTCGGTGAAATCTTCTCAAACGTTTTTATTAGGTGTTACCAGGAATGATCTTCAAAATGTTTGTTTCAAAAAATTCTGTAGGGCAGATAAAGAATAAAACTACTTTTTGATTATCGCTTTTTAATTTTTTTTCCTACCTACAGAATTTTTTAAAAAAGTCGGGATATATACGCAGCCAATTGATCTTAGTTGTTACCGAAAAAATGAAAAAAAATCTACCGAGCGAAAGCGGAAATATAAGCGACTAAAGTTACGAAACTTCGAATTTTTTGAGTCGACAAGATTGGCATCTGAGCATGCGCGACACACGCGTGCTCTTACTTTTTATAGATATGGCCCCGGTTGTTCAAAGGCTGGATAGCGCTATCCACCGGATAAATATCTATCCAGTGGATAGTACAATTAGCTTCCCAATACCTATCCGCTGGATAGTGATTTATCCGGTGGATAGCGCTATCCAACGTTTGAAAAACCGGGGCATGGTGTGTGTTGCTTACGTACGCTCGCGCGCGCTCGGCTAAAAACCCTTTCGAGCCTTCTTAAATTGCAACATGCTAAACCTGGACAGTTCAAAACGGTCGACTTCCAACTAGCACTAACGCTATTTATCGGTTTTGAAATTCATGTTGAGTATTTGCATTTCAATATGATCACAATTTCCTTGAACATAAAGTGAAAACAACACCGTCAGAAAGCTTTTCCGACATGATCCAACCTTCACGTGACTTAATATATATTTTTTAAGCCAAATGCGCGTGGTTTATCAGCCTATACACCACAGAAATTTGTGGCCTATTGCTTAAATAAGGCAGTCAAGGAATAGCGAGAACACTCAAGAAGTTCCTACTTCTTTCGTGACGAGAGAAGTGAAGAGAGCATGAAAGAAGTAGGAAGGAACATTACTCGTCAGCGAGTGCTTTCCACGGCCACTTCTCGAATACTATCGTCACTTCCTTGCGCGCTTTATAACAGAACAAAGCACCGGGAAGGCTTTGTTATTCGTTTTGTAATGTAGTTTTACGCACAGCTGTATTTATATTCGTTTATATTTGTGAGAACATTGAGGAAAAAGAGGAAAAAGCTTGCGCGCGCGTCACTGGTCGTACATGATTGCGTCAACATTGTGTCTTGTTGTAATTTTTTTTTTATCAAGCGGTTAAAATCGTTCAATGAAAACAAGTAACACTTAGCATTCGTCTCGTCAGATCTGTGGTATTACTGTATTATTGTAACCGAGAAGTGTTTTTTCTCCAGAATGTGATAAATCGTAGATTCGTAACGATTTCGAAGCTGCACGCGCAGATAAATGGCGTCATTTTCGTGCTTTATTTAAGAAATAGAAAACATGTACCGTGTTTCTTTCGAGTTATAGAAACACGAGTGGAAGTTTAGGAGAGCAAGAAATGCTGTGGAAACATGGGCCGCAGGAAAGTGTTTCCACAGCTTTTTCGAGTTCGCTCTGCGAGATTATACTCGATGGTTACGACAAGGGATCAAAGGCAGCCTAAACTGGAATGTTTATTTACTGCTGCACCAACTAATAGTAAGGCGGCAAGCAACATTTTAAGGTCTGCAAGCAGAATAAGAGAGGAAGTAAATTAACTTGGACTTGGTAGGATAGTTCGGTCATGTCAACTAAAAGTCTATACACTCGCTGATTACTTTTTCGGCTTAATTAAAACAGTCGGTTGGATTAATTCATAAAATTCATATTTTGCTCCAAAGGTCGATCAAGCGCAGCGGACGCGGTAAAAAGAGAATGACAAGAATTCGATTCAGGTTGCCATAGGAAAGTTTTAATTTGGTCGTAAATAGAGAGTATATTCATTTGCCAATTGTTTAAAACGAAATTCACGTTCCCCTTCACGTGAAAAATTCGCGTTGGTGCCAGAATATCACTTTAGATGTTA
Source organism: Galaxea fascicularis (assembly GCA_948470475.1). Lineage (NCBI taxonomy): Eukaryota > Metazoa > Cnidaria > Anthozoa > Scleractinia > Euphylliidae > Galaxea > Galaxea fascicularis. The sequence continues at coordinate 5,323,569 of OX419346.1, forward strand.
GAGGCTGGTAAAGGCGTAGGAAAAGGGGGCCTCAGTTTGCATTCTAAGAAGAGATGCATTTACAGGTAATTGGTTAAAATATCTCACCCTCTAAAATACTAAAAGCTAGAATACTAAAAGCAATATAAAGCACACGAACCGAATAAAGCCCTGTCAACCCACAAACCGATTTCAAAACATTAGAAAACAAAAGATGCGAAGTCATATTTAAAATAACAGTTTGCACAATTGTCAATTGCAAAATCAATCAAATTATATTCCTTGGAGTTTTTCAAGACTACGGGAATTTCACGTATCCGCCGCTTTATTGTGACTGCATTCGTTATGGCAAAGAAGAAACCACGAGAAAATCCGTGGTTCATTTACGGCATCGAAATTGTTTTGTCACTCGGTGTCACGCAAGTACACATAACCCGCCATACCATTTTAAAATATGGACGCATTTTCCCACTCAAACTCGAATCACATATTTTGGTCTTTTTGTTTCATTAAAGAGGAAATGGCACTGGCGAACGTTAACACAGCAAAGGTTCCTGTATAGTTACTCACCACTTCCATTCGTTCTTGTGCTGTTAACTCACAGCAAAAATTCCCAGCTCCGACTTTCATGTTCAGCGGCTCGACCGTCTCTATTTACATCTTCTTCGATAAACTGCGTTTCCACATAATATCCCTGCCACTCGGTATTTTTAACTGGCGCCAAAGACTAATAATGACTGTTAAAACTCTCACTGAGGCCGTTGAAAAATCAGTCGAGTTTACCACAGCCATCGCAGGTGAACAAGTGCATTTTGTAAGCCAACACGAATAGTACCAGAAAAATTAGTAGTACCCAAGTCTCGCTCTCCTTCTTCGTGACGCGCGACTTTTTGTGGCTAACTGCCTCGAAGAGGCGTAGCCACTTCTGCCGTCAACCTTCTTAGTAAGATAGTCCGTAACCTTAATCGATAGCCAATCGCGTCCGTAAGCCGAATACTCGGATAAGCTAGGCCTAATCCTCGGATAGATTTCGTAGCCAATCAGAGCATTGACTTGAAGCTTCTCGCGGTATCTCGGTACTTATTGACTCGTTATTGATTCAAAGATCTTCTACGTGCTTGTGCTTTGACGCGACTATCGAGGTACGTTTGTTTGCGATGATTTCTTACTATTTTTTTCTATTTTCAACGGCCAAGGAAGGCGATGTTTCGACTTCACAGCTCGGGTTGCAGGAAGGCTCATAGGATATGAATATCGGATTTATTAAATTCAAGGGCCAGAGAAGCCGGTGTATTTCCCGGGCCGGAGCTGTGATACCGCGATACTTTGAATATTCAAATCGCATCCAACTCATAAAAAATGGCATAATTCTTCAAAGGTATACTCAGTCTTCACCAAGTAAGCCATCAATTATCGTTTCTTTTTATTTTTTTTTTCAATTTTATTTAAAAAAAACAGGTACAATCATGAATTACAGTTAATACAAGAACAGTGCGAAGCATAACTTGCGTTAGTATCAGACAAGTCAAAGATGCACAATACAATAAATTTTCAAAAAAATGAATTAAAATAAACACATTCAAAAGAAAAGCCCTCTTTTGGAAAAACTTTGGAAGTGCTTTTTCAGCTGTGGCAATGTCCTTTATCATGACAAGTTTTTCATGCAGCTGCAGAAGGAAACCCCGGAAACGTAGCCTGTCCTCACACCCACTAGTACAAAAAATATAGTATTTTCCAACAAGAATACAGTAATTTAGTGCTTGCCCCTTAACCGATCTCTCGTGTAAAATGACATGTTCCTGAGTTTTTTGATACCACTAGGTCTGAAACTGATTCCAGAAGGAGGCAGTCTCGTTGCAAAAAACTAACAGGTGGTTTTAAGTTTGATTCTCGTTTTTACAAAGGGTACAGAGATCGTTTTCTTTTATAATTATGCCATCTCGTGATATAGGCTCGCTTGATTAGGTAGTATGTTATGTAGAATATTGTACTGAAACATTAAATTTTGAAGCTTAACTTCTTTTGTGGTATTAAAGGGTACGCAATAAACCTTACAAAGATCACTCTTAGAGAAACTTGACTCAAAATTTTGCTTTCCGTTTGCTTTCGTTTCTAGGATTGTGGAATAAATAGCCCTTGTCGACAATCCTTCGTGAGAACATCTACGTTAGATATATTCTGATCTATTACACTCTTTTTTCCACGTAAGTGGATCGAATTTATAGCATCGAATAAACCATAGTATGTGGTAAAAGGCGTATCCAGATTGAACTTTGCATTACATTCCAAACAGTTAGGAAAATCATTGTGTTCGTTCAGCACATCACGATACAGCTTATGAACCAATCTTTGTAGAACACAGGTTTCTTGTCGATCAAAATCTTACAATTGTCCCACAAGATTTCGGAACTACAGTTCTGGGCATTACTCTCAGACATGTGCTTGAACTCTTGCCAGTAGGTTAGAAATGTATTGTAAATAGGGGGAAGTCTATCTAAGTAAAGGAGATTAGTATCGTAGTTACAGGTCAGTAAGAAGGTGAGATTGCCGTATTCTCTTATGCCGTGGTCTGCAATTACTTTGTTTTATGTAATGATCGGGAACACTGAGCACAGAAGTGTTGTCAACCAGTTTTGAGAGACCGAGTGTTTCAACGATGTTGATTTTCCCGTGTAACGAAAGTTTTCTTTTCTGCCTCGCTTTAAGGGTTTGCTCTAATTCTCGGAGTCTAGCCCCGAAATTGAGTTCATCGGCGTTCGTTTGGTCATACGAGAAGAAGATTCCAAGCGAATTTATGGGATCTTTTGGACATTCAAAACCAAACGGAGATTCTTGATTTTCTCTCCATTGTCCTAACCACATTGCTTCAGATTTAGATGGTATTAATTTCAAGTTCAGATTAAGCACTGAATTCGTTTAGAAGCTCGAGTAATTGTATCGCAGATTCCTTGTTCTGCACAAAAACCGGGGTGTCATCTGCGTATCACATAGTACGAATTTTAATTCCTGGTTGCCAACCTGAATGCAATTATCGTTTATACTAGCGAAAAACATCCCGCTTTACAGGTGATTTACCTTTGAAAACTCTTGGATCCATTTAGTCTTACTCTCCTGCACGTAATCTCAGGTTACCATGCAAATTTGCGCTTTGGTCGACTACACTGAAAATAAGCAACACGCTAAATGTTTATCTTTTCGACAAATTATTGCAACATTATACTTGACTATCGTTTTTGACGTGAGTATTACTCAGTTATTTTAATTTTACGCTGAAAATGTTTCCAGGAAAGGAGTTTCAAATGCACGAAGAAGCCGTTCCACAGCGAACGCAATTGAGAACGATTGCAGTGTGCTGTATTAGTGTTCTTAAACTTTTGTCCTTCCCTTGCTTTTCTGAATTTTTTTTTCGATCCAAAGTGCCGTCGTTCTACGTTCAGTTCGGCTTCTTTGGTCTTTGAAATAAAAATTGTAGGTGAGATCAGTTAAGTGTTAAAAAAAATACTGTGTTTATAGTGGAAGTGCACTTAGCTATCCAAGCTAGTTTGCAGGCACTCCACTTAAATCCCAAGAAACAATAATTCAAATAAACATAACATGATAAGAATCCCAACCGGCGGAAGGCAGACCAGTTGGCTATTTACAAGGATGACCGAGGAATTAAACTAGGCACTTACACAGAACAACACCAGCTAGTGGCCAGAGCGGGAGTTTGAACCCGGTTATACTGAGCGAAAATTAAATCAAATGAAGACTGATCCTCGCAGTTGTGTACGCAATTATATGCAATTGCGTAAAGAAGCCTGGAAAAAAATTCAGGACTTCAGCGGGGTTTGAACCAGTGACCTCGCGTGAAAATTCTTTAACACCTCCTGATCGGAAAATACTGGGTTGCAAACATATTGTATGACTTGCGTAACTCACAGCACACACGAATAAAGGCTGGTTATTGAGAATTTACACACTGCTGAAGCAGCAGCCATATGTAGTTTCTTGACTACCTATTTTTAATATTATTCGAAAAGACTGAATCAAGAAAACCCAATAATAATGGTCTAGCTTCCTCGCTTTGAGTGTGGTTGGGATTATTTTACCAATCTAGAAAAACTATAAATAAGTTCTTTTGGCTTTGGATGGCAAGGTTGAAATGGTTGCGATTTGGATTTATTATTATTATTATTATTATTTTAATTCTCCTGCTCCTTTTCTCCTGTAAAAAGAATCAGCTTTTTGCTTAGCTTATCCTTCCTATTTGAGAAAATAGCTGAAATCTTTCTTTTGGTATAATTAAGGCATTTTCGTTATGAGCAATGCAAATGGTACCTTGAGGTAATCCAAAACATAAAATATCCGTGACATTACCATTGTTTGCTATTTTCAGGACGTCTGAGAGTTTAAACCAAATGACCCACCAAGAGATTAGCGCGCGAAGCAGCGAAGTAAGTGACACCACACAAGCATGCACGCAATTCAAGTTACGTATATGAATCCATCTCCGTTCAGGGTACTATTACATCTTGGAGTGAAATGTATTTTTGAGTAGCAATTTGGTTGATTACGCCAATTTTTCGGTCTCCTTCAAGGCAGCCTAAAGAGGGCAGTGAACATTAGCATGATATACGAACTCGCGCAAAACAAATATCATCTTCCGCGTAATTCATAGCGCCCATTGTAGCTCGCTTAAAATTTCCCGAGATAAGAAATCGAGCAGCTCCTACATCCTTCTAGATTCGTGCGAAATATAAATTTGAAACTAAAGTAAACCTAATGTTATAATTTAAGTGGTTAATGGGCTCGCCTGCTGCGATTTTGTAATTGTGCTTTATGGTCCACGTTGTATGATCTGCAGGCGAATTAGCGCTACTATTTACGGACTGGTATACAAAAAAATAAACGACCAAATACGAAAATAGCAACAACAACTTTAATTCGTTCTAAAATTGACCTGTTTCGAAGAAAAAAAATGATAAAAGTCTGCAAAGACAATCAAGTGGTCCCTTTGGCCTTAAGTAATTATTAAAATATATATTTTAGAGAGTGGGCTACAAAAATGCATTTAGCCATGCATCCTTGAAAGTCTTGAGTACAAGCTTTCCATGTGGTGGACACCTTTTTTGTGAAGTGGGAATTGTGCGATTTAAGACGGTGCCTTTGAAAAGGTGACTAAAATTCCAAAGAGTTACCGCTGTTGGGATAGACCTCAATTTCCTTTTGCAAAAACCTCTGTTTACAATAGCTTCCTTCAATTTACGTTGCCGGGCTTCTTTTGCATGAAAATTAATGTTATGTAAATGTTACTCAGTTTCACCTGCCAGCGTAATTAAAGACATTAAGACTCGTTATAAAAGGCTGAAGAAAACTCATATGTGACAGAGCAAGCAAAATACTCATGAGACTGCTTAAAGTGGTTCTTTATCGAGCAAAGGCCTGTTAGTGACATTTTGCAAGAGCGAAGGTTTGTTAGTAAAGAAATTTCTTTGGTTTATTCTTTTTTATTCTTGCAGTGTGTGATGTAACACAAGAGGAGATAAAACAGGGCACACAACTTCGCCCTTTTTTGTGCTTAACGTTCAATGCATGCCTTTTTTTAGGTAAGAAGAGTATGAGGCAAGATGAATTTTGACTCGACCACTGCCTAGACATCAAAAAGCGAAAGAGAGACAGGCGCTCTGTTAAAGGCGGGACCCTTCGATGGTAATTTCCAAGTTGTGTCAGTGATACACGACCGATTGACACACAACGAACAAGGTAGGAGGTACATGACGTAAGTTTCCACTGCGAATTTTAACGGGTACATTGGCAAGAAAATGTTTTTTTTTTTAATTCGGACACTTAATCAAATTTATCCTTTTTAAGACATGAATTGCCGTTATGAGAGTACCATTGACAAAGACAGAACGTCGACATTTTAATTTTTGTTTTTCCGTTTGATTGCAATACAATGCGTTTACATCCTTTCACTCCACGGCCACACAAAATAAATGGTACGAGATTCCGCACACTAGAACAGTAATTCTGGTCACTAAAAGTGGCTATCGTTTTTAAAATAATTAAATTAAGAGCAAGAACTATTCCGTTCTATACTTAAGATTACCGAAAAAAAACGGAGAAAGTCATATTTAGACGGTAGAGCAACAAAGTGGTTGCCCATTAAATATTTTGTCGGCCTTTATCATCAATTCTATATTCTCCGCTTTGCCAGCACATGGGAGGGACTCCATCTACACGTCTGCTATTGGTTGCCAAACCATTTTTTGCAGGTTTCGTGCACCCTACAAAGAACAACAATTTATACTGAATAAAAATTTTCGTAATTACATATTGCGAATCTGGTGTTCAATGGCCTTGTCTTTCTTTTGTGTTAAAATCGGAGATGCAAAATGAAGCCAATACAAAGCTGTTATTTGTGTATGTAATTAGTATACACCACAAAAGTGAATAGTGCTTTTCGCGCATTCTGATTGGTTAACTGGAAGGTGATTAGCCAAGTACTATTTACCTCCGAGCAGCCGAAGAGAAACAAAATGACTTCCCGTTTCGGTTTCCGAAGAGAAAATTGTTTGAAAAATGCTAGTTATTCAGCCTCTGTAGTATTCACTTACACAATTTTTCACCTCAGTGTTGGTGAAAGTGGTGGATATTTACCTCCACTTCGGTTAATAATTCTTACTTCGCATAATTTTTTGCGACAGCACCGCGCGCACGAGCGCGTGCATAATCAAGACACTGCAGGTTTAGTGAAGAGAAAACGGAAATAGGTAAATGGCGATTTTTCACCCAAACGAGCACGGTGATCCCCCATTTTTATTGGTGTCATTTGCTTGTAATAGGTACAAAAAAATATTTCAAGAAGAAAAGAAGTTGAGTAGTAGAAGTTGTAGAATTGGTGTATAAATAACGTAAAACTCCTAATTTGGAGCCAGGGAGGAGTATGGGAATGTGAGATAGCGGTAGTATCTAAGGGTCAACAAATTAAAATTAAAATTTTGATCCCTTAAAGGTTAAAGGTTTACAGTGCGACGCGCCTTACAGTGGCCACCCAACTAACTTTTTTTTTTTACAAGTTAGCCAATCAGGGTACGCGAATTTGATTGACAGACTCGCCTCCATTTGGTTGTTGCGTGTTGAAACTTTCTGTGCAGGCGTGTCTGTCAATCAAATTCGTGTACTTTGATCAGTGGCTAACTTGTAAGGATGTTTGTTGGGTGGCCACGGTAAGGCGCGTTGCATCACTTCTAATCTTTATGTTGTTAGCTCTATGGTGGTTTAAAACAAATGAGCAATGATTGGGCAATCTCTGATAAAGATTGTAATAAAGTAATAAAGTAATAATCCGTCAACATTCAAAAACTTATGGGGAAGGGGGGTGCGGGGGATTTATTTCAGTTTGCATTTTTTTCTCTCATTTTTTGCAGGTGCATGACCTTTCTTTTCTTTGCCTTCTTCTTTGCACGATTTTTTTTCTTGTCCTTTTATCTTGCATGATTTTTTGGCTCATTTTTCCCCATCCCCCAGCCCCTCCCATCAATTTTCTAATGGTCCGTCTCTTCGCACACTAAGATGCCGTGTGACATTTGACGGTAAATGTTGTCACCTTAACCTTTTGGACTCCATTTGTAAGTGATCTGAGTGATCGTAAGCTGAAATATATGTTGGTAGATTGTATTCAAGCATTAGAAAAGATGAATACTCTCACCGGCTGTCTCAATCTTCTCTCGTTCGTAGTCTTAGTCAATAATTTTGATGTCGGTTATTTACGCACAATTAAGAGTCTTAAGATAATAGACGATCGCCCGATCTTGTCGATAACCCAAAACCCTATCAATGCCCAAACGATCATACCCCGCAAGATCACTGGATAGACTGAGGGGATGACATATTGCAGATTAAAATATATATATATATGTATATAAAGGGATTTAGAATAAACGTCTAGTTTAGTGTCGTATTCCTACTGGAAAACAGTTTCATTCCTTTCCCAGAACAAGACTGTTTTTCGAAGTCTTGAATCGCAAGAGGAGCCAACTTTTTTAGGTGTTTGATTTTGCGTTGTTTTGTCAAATTGTTTTCGTTTGTTTTTGCACTTAAGGCCTAGTTTACACGTCGAACTCTTCATGTACCGAACTTAAATCCTATTTGGGTCGACCCAAATTATTAAGTTCGACTGTTTGCTTCATACGTCAAACTTTTCATGTGCCGAATCCAAGACCATTTTCACCGCTTAAAATACGAAAATGAACGGATGAAATTATTTTGAAATTACTTACTTCCCTTCCATTTGGCTTGAAAAAACATATTAAGTCACATACAAGGTTGGATCAGGTTAGAAAAGCTTTCCGTGTTGGTTTTCGCTTCATGTTCAAGGAAATGATCGCGATGATATTGAAATGCAAATACACAACATTAATTTCAAAACAGATAAATAGCGCTAGTGCTAGTTGGAAGTACACCGTTTTGAGCTGTCCAGGTTTGGTATGTTGCAATGTGAAATTTCACTTCGAGAACGCGGTCAACGGTCGTCATACTTCTGTGAGTTCTCTTTTCACGCATAAATGCCACTATACGCCTATACATAAGTATAGGTAATAGCATGACCTGTAGTGGTATTTGGCAATAATACCGCGAATATATGATATTTGAAATATTACGAGCCGGTATTGTTGCAAAATACCACGTACAGGTCATGCGATTATTTGTTTATAATGGAAGCCGAGAAATTTTCGGTAACGCGCAAGAGATTTATTTCGTTACGGTTGAAAAAACAAACAGTGTGCATTCGTAACAATCCTTTTACGTCAATGACAAAAGAAATGATTGACAGTTTTGATTCACGTCCTAGTTGTTTTGTTTGTATTTTTGTTTACTGTTTTTTCGGCAAGCTTTTGTATTTCTTCCCCGGAAATTTCCGGGAATCTTGCCGCCATTTTTTTTTTTTAACAAAAGCAAAAACGTCATTATGTTCAGTGTTGTCATGGTGACTTTGTTATACCATCCATTTTTTGCTGTTATACCACTATTACGCGGCAATAGCGATACTATCAACCAATCAAATCTCTGAAATTTCTCGGTTTATATTATAAGCGCTGTTATACTGAAAAATACGTCAACATAAGTTATGCATTTGGATCGGCACATGAAAAGTTCGACGTCTGAATCGGTGTCGAACTTTTGCCGTTCTATTCTACTGACCCAGTCGGATAGAAAGGTAGTGTCGACCCAAATACAAATCGGCTGTCGATCTTACCTAATTCATCCGTCGAACCTTTCGTGTACTTAACTCAGGAGATGTAATAATCGAGTATTAACGAAATTTTGAGCGAAAAAAAAAAGAACATCATAAAGCGAGTAATGTGTTTTCCACCTGTCCATACTTGATCAGTGATTAAGGCCCGATTCAGAACCCGTCCTTTTCATTAGCCGAACCCAGTGCATCGAATTTAGGTTCGGCGTCTGAATCAATAGGGAACTTAAGCAACGACAACGGCGACGGCGACGGCAACGAAAACGTCATTCCAAGATATAGCTTCTCGTTTTTGTAACTTTTTTCGCGATTATTCCGATTAATTAACATGGAAAATGCTGGCTGGCTAACCAGGGTCTAAATCACTGTGAACGGTGTTAAAGCAGAGAAACATAAAGAAAAACTTGCCGTCATGCGGTCACGTTTTCGAGAAAATCTAAAACTTGGTCATTTCACGTTGTTGTTTTGCAGAGGACGGCAAAGTAATGTACCAAAATATAAAACGCACGTGCAGCGTATTGTTTTTGCTCATTAAGCCCATTGTTTTGTGGAGTTCTCGGTGCCGTTGCCGTCCTCGTTGCTTAAGCTCCCTAATAAAGAACGGCTATTTTAATTTGGAAAGCGCCTAAGAGGTAAGAAGGTTCAACGAGATTAAAGCTGGCCAATGTTGCGTGTCCACAAGATGACAGGTCCAAAGCAATAATATTACACGCGATATAGCATGAAGGTAATCAGAGATGTTGAAGCTAGTGATACATTGGCGCCGAGCAACAACAAGTTGCCAAAGGAAGCCAAGAAACATCCATACATCCGTTATAATTATTATCATCATTATTTATTTATTTCTTATTATTTTTTAATTTAGGTACGATCTCGAAAATAGGACTGTGGAAAGAAGAAAAAGCTGTGTTCTTGTTTATACCAAAAAACATTCATAAGACATCCATGTTTCAATCACTGAATTGTGTGGCTTGGTAATCTTGAAAAAAAAAACCTGTAATCGCGCGCTTACAAGATAAAGGTAATCCTGCAAAACTAAAACCCCGTACAACTCTTATTTACGTTTTCCATAACATAGAAGCGTTTTTCATGTCAGCAAGCTTAAAGACCCATGACGGACCAATATACTTTGCGCGCGTCTATTATAGTTTTGACAAACACAAGGAGGAGGCGCCATTGTGTGATGCGGTCGCCGAAGTTTGAATATTTCGCGTGCCTGTCGGTTGATCAGAGCTCAATATGAGTTCATCGCTGTCTTTATTGGAAAACTCTCTGGAGGAGAGAAATTTAGGCGAAAGATGGCTCAATAGTAGCGGATAACGAGAAGGAGGAAGGCGAAGCCGCCGAGATCGAAGAGGTTTGAGAAAACTTTTCGGTAACTCCAAATGTTCCCTGCCTTCCATTTCGTTCACATGGGCTGTTAAAATGAACAAAGCTGTGATACATAAGCATTGTAACAAAGCTATAAGAAATAAACAAACCATCGAATTCTAGCAAGGTCCTAAATTTGATGCTCTGTGGCCTGTTTGATGTAGAAGATACTCAGCAAAGGCAGTTCGTTGCTTCCGAGAACCCAAGAGTAATTTTCCTCTCATGCCATAGTTCAAACACAGATGATCGTACCATGATATAACGGGCACAACCAGATAAACGTGGCCTCCACTTACGCGAAGGTACGGCACCATAAACGCCAGATGGAAGCGGATTGCTGTGGATTCAACGGTCTTCACTTGACATTTCGACTCACAAAAAATGTGGCGACTTGACTTAACGCGCGCAAAGCATAATGGTCCGTCATGGGTCTTTAAACGAACATCAGTCAGTGCTTGAAACATAACATACATTAACACATGATGGAAAATTAACCTGCTTTATCCCAGACTAGCTTATCAGGTAACATGCTTTCCTTCACTGACCTTTTGCTCAAACAAAATGAGGCAAACATCAACCCTCCATGACCTCGATCCACGTCTTAGGTCTGCACTTTTGAAAACATTGGCCATTCATCTAGTTCTGCCACTGCTTGATCAAACAGCTAGGTGAGAATAGGGAACTGAGAATAGGCGCGAGACCAAGAGTATTAATATTTCAGGCGTCGTCGGAGAACCAAGTTTGCACAGCCTGTTGGAAATTTTCAGATTAGGCGACCCTTCGGTGTCTCATTAAATTTTAATGAATTTGATCTCTCGGCTCGTAACGTCAGCATGTCAAAACTGTTACCTGTCAAACAACTATGAGAACAGCGGCTCTTCAGATTGTTGTTGGGATAAGCAGTTGATGCGTCAATCTGTTTCAAGGAGAAAGAAGACTTCATGATCCCGATTCCAAGGTAAATTTCGTAATGCAAAAGAAGTGCTGGCGTTACGCAACACTTCTTGTTAAATGTAAAACTGGCCTTGCAGTATCCAGTATCGATTTGTTTTTACAAGGCGCTCTCTTTTCCTTGCTGTCTGGAACCCGTTATTACAAACGCCTCCAACTGGCGGAAACAAAAAAAGGTGGTCTCGTTGACACACAGCAAACTTTCGAACTTACCAATCGTCTATGTCAGTTCCCGAATGACATGTCATTTTCTCGCAGCCAGTTCGATCCTTGAACCTGTGCCATTGGTGCTTATTAGATTTAACAGTTCACTGTGCTGGCTTGGATGGCTGCCGTGTAGCCAAATTCCAGAGATTCTAAGGCGGGACCATACAAATGAAACTCAATTCTTACATCTATTAATATTTCTTCTGCTGTTTGCTCAGTTTCACAAGGTCAGATCGCCTTACACACTAAATTGTATATTATTGAGGGTTTTATCACTGGTATTAAATCAGATTAATTAATCTGAGGGAGCTTACAAACTTGAATCGCCTTCCCAGTATTATTGCATATTTGATCTCATATTATGAGCTTTAAATTTTGTGCTCAAGTGGGTTACAAGGTGCTTTGAGTTAAGGACATGATATGAAATCTGACTGAAACAAAAAAGTAAATTCAAGTATCTTTTTTTCAGTTAGAACAGTGACTACACTTCCTGTAACATTTAAACTGAATAAACTAAGGTTATATCTTGGTCACGAATTAGGTCTGCAATTAACATCGGTTATCGCCGACACTAACAAATATGTACTGCATCGATGTTATACTTTGAATCAAATGATGTAATTCCTTCAAATAATTGACACAGCTGGTCTCCGAGCACTTTCTATAAATTATGAAATAGAAATAGAAGCAAGCCACTGTGTCCTTGTGTCTGTGGTAAAACAAACAAGAGTAAAATAAACACTAACCTTAAAGAGAGCTGACAACAGGCGAGTTTAATTTAATTAAGACAAGCTTGAAATCCGTGAAGTGTCTGGATTAAGATAGGCCTTTTGTAGATAAGGAGGGGATATATAATGTAGAAAGAACAGGCGTGGTATAAAGAGGTGAACTATACATTAACATCCGATCTAGTAAGGCACTTACGTTATTCTCATCGCTAGCTAGTATAGTATCTGTTTAGAGTAGCTGATTTGGGCTGCCATTTTAGTCTAGAAGATAGAAAATACATGATGTGTAGTTCGAGGAGGCAGTATGACCCAGTTAGAAGCTGTCTCGTTGAATGGCACCGGGGAAAGAAACTCAACAGTCCGAATAATTCGCACAAAAACAAAAACAAAACAAAACAACATCGACACCTTACAAATCCAATTCAAATTGTAGACAGTAAGTGTTATCTCGTTAATGCAGGGTGGGGATTAAAGCGGTATTTTAACCACGCTGGTTAATCCAGTTATTCTGTGGGAAAATGTAAGGATATTTCTTTTCTGTGGTTTTCTGAATATTTGAATGCATAAATGTGTTGATCAGTATATGGAATTCACCATGTGCATGAACACGACCGATAAAGTCGATTTGACTCTAGCTTCAATATTTAACCATGGAATTATGTGGTGTATAAAACCAAACGGCTATGAGCATTAAGTTGAGCACTTACAACTGTTGTGCGAAGATAAAACGACGATCATTCACAACATTTCTCAAATCCGCGGTTCAATATTTGATATTCGCCATGTATTATTATTACATATTGGCGTGTTTTTTTACTGTTTTAATAAATGCACGACTAATTAACAAATAACAAAAAATTCCATTTACCACGTTAAAGAATAGTAATGGATTTTGTGTCATTGTCAGTATCTGGGCAACTCCGCACCTACCCTTCTCCTAACCCAACATCAACCCCAATAATTATCATATTATTGCTTCTTAAACTAGGGGAGGGGTAGTCGCGTATTAATATAAGTATGTGGGCAACGACGCACCTACCCCTCCCTTGACACCAACTTATTATCCTATCATAGCTTGTTGGGGTAGGGAGAGGGAGGTGGATGCATAAACTCATTTATGGCTATATATAGAAATTAAATGCCCCCAAGAGACGGCTTTGCTATCTTAAACAACGTTTCTCAATCTATTCTTTTTTTTTTTTTGTTTGTTTGTTTGTTTGTTTGTTTCAAACTTGGATGATATTCTGAAAAAAAAAAAAAAAAAGAAGAAGAAGAAGCATATAGTCAAAAGATGCGTTGTCATTCATTTGAGATTCCATTCATTCATTTGATATTCCGGCTGTATTGATCAAATATTCAGAGTCCAATATATATATATATATATATATATATTTTTTTTTTTTAACTGTTATGGTAACCACCATTTTAATTAACGGATCTGTTATCAGCCATTAAAGTGTTTACGCCTTAATCATGAAGATCAGGAACAACATCATTGACAAGTGCTCGCTTGAACTTCGCGACTTAATAACGTGGTTCAAAGACATGTGAACATCATATTACAAGTAAACAACTGTCCAGAAGGTAATGTCTTCAGGATTTTAATGATTACGATCATTTTACTTTAAGCCTGTCGCAATCGCAGATTAACAAAGAAGCGAAGCGAGCAAATCGATTTCCGAGGACGTCTCAGCCGATACTTTATAGGGTGACTTCAGCTTGTGTGGTTTCTTTTGTGTGAGGTTTTATACACCCTTATTTTTTTACTACACTTAGTGCGAATTTCCAAGGATGCCTTTTTTAGCGACAATATGTAAGCACTTTTATTCTTCCGAAAACATTCAAACAGAGTAGGCTCCACTTTTGATTCTCCACGGAATGTCGCGGGCTTGCCTACGGCTTAAGCAAGTCTCTCTTCTGAGAGTTTTTCGTGGTCTATTGGCTGAAACTAGTACAGTGAAAATACCAGTTGCCGTCATACCTAACGGAAGCTAAGGCACATCTAACACCTGAGCATGCGTAAATGGATGGGACCAAAGAGCAGAAAAGACGCACGGGAGGCAAAAGAAGGAGGGGAGGGAGGGAGGGTGTTTGAGCGAGAGTTTTAAGGGAGTGTAGGTTGTGAGAGAAATAATTTCCAGCCATAAACATCAGCATATCTCTTCTTACGTTCACTACCCGCGGAAACGTTGCTAAAACCATCAAAAACTATCTTTCGTTAGATTTTTTGGCCGTTTTTATGATCGTCGTGTAGGTGGTACAGTTAGCCGGTGAGCTTTAAAGCTACTATACAATGGATTCGAGGAACTGTACAAACGTAATCACCGGTCAGCAGATCAACAAAATGGCAGACAGAAATGGAAGGAGCGATCGAGCGAAGGAACGGGTTGCAACACTCGTAGTATCAAATTTTAAAATACTGGATTCCTAGCGCGAAGCAATATGTCATGAGCGATATACTTTTAAAATGAGCACAGTGTGTTGTCCTTAGTTAAATTTTAAACATTTAGTGACATCACATGGAAATTAAGCAATTAATCAAGAAGTGCCATACACTACAGCACTGATAATGTATCGAGATCGTGTGATCGCCATCTTTCGGGTTGGTCAGCTTTACAACGTGGCATCTGGGGCATGGAACGGTCCCTTTCGTCTCGGGAAGCATCAGGTACTACTATCAGTAGGTTAATAACGAAATGTATAGATTAAATATAAATTCTGGGAGTCAAGGGTGATGAAGTTATTCCAGAAGTCATCTGGAATAAGCTTTCGGTGATGAATAATTGGTGCTTTGTATTTTATTTTGCAGTTTTGTATATACTCTGAATATTCAAGCATTAAATCAACTCCACAATAATTTTGTTAATATTTTTATGCCCATTTATTTGTATATCGTTATCAATATATTTTTTTCAGCTCAGGCGAATTCATAATAATTAAGGTTAGCCGGCCCGCGGCGAGCTAGTTAACTTCTTTACAGAAAGAATTTGCTAAGAAGACAAACCTGAGCTGACCTTGCCTGAGAATTATAAATGTCATTTTTGTCTAGAGTATCAAACAGATCTAGAGCCACATAATTCTATATATATTATTAGTATATACCACATAAGTAAATTGTGCCTTTCGCGCGTTCTGATTGGTGACTCGACGGTGCTTAGCAAAGTACTATTCACCTCCGAGCAGCCGAAGAGACGGCCTCCCTTTTCGGTGTTTTTCCGAAGAGGAAATTACTTGAATAAACGCTAGTTATTCAGCTTTATGGTATATACTAAAACAATTATTCACCTCAATGACGGTGAAATATCCACCACTATTCGCCTCCACTTCGGTGAATAATTGTTAATTATTTTCTTGGTTCAGGGACTCAGTCATCCTTTCGCCCTATCATGCAGTAGCAAGAAACAGGAATGAGAAAATTTTGCGCACAGATGCCCGTATACCTTATAATATCGGGTACTTGTCATAAAGATAAAAGGAAGGCGACTGGTTATTAAATTTGTAAGTTTAAAAACATATCACATCTGTTGATATTTTCCTGGATATCATGATAATTTGCATGTGGAGTTTAAATTTGTCACGCGAAAATCGGGGTTTGTGTCCTTGAAGGTGTGTCGATTTTGTTCTCGCTATGTTCGAAGTCCAGCTAACAGATTTTATTTGATTATTCAGTGTGAAAATTGTGTCAGATGAAATGCATGAATTATGATGGTTAATGGCTAGTTTGTGTTGTTTCATTAATGTCTGGTCACCTGCAGTGTGTTTTAGTATCCACATCATTAGAGTTTCCTTATGAAATTTCAACGTCGTTCAACATGGCTAGCGATTAAGCAAAAAAAAAAAAAATGTTTTAAATACCACTGAATAAGAACATTATTAAGTGTAATTCTTAGTTCAAATAGCGAGTTTTGATTCTAAGGCCCGGTTCAGACGTCGTACTTTTCATTCGAATTTGGACCGACCCAAATTGACAAATGTACTGTTGATTCAGACGTCGAACTTAATTGGCTATTCCACAGCCGTCCCTAATACAGTTGCAAGAATACTAATCAATATTGTCAGTCCAGGTTTTGAAAATGAATACCAAATAATAACTTATGCATTAAGTTCGGCACACGAAAGGTTCGGCGTCTGAATCAAGGCCGTTCCAAAGTCGAAATTCTCGGCCAAGCCAGGCGAAAAGAACGCCTGAGCTGTTCCAAATCCTGAAGGTAGTCGTTCCTAATTGATTCAGACATCGAAATTTTCATGTACTTAAATTCTATGAATTAGGTTCGGATCACGAAAAGTAAGGCGTCGCCTGAATCAGGCCTAAGTTGACATTCAGTTTTCAATGCAAACTAGTAACAGAAAACTAAAATCATTACAACTGAGAACACCAAGAGCAATTATGCGTTAGTTTTGAAACAAGCTGGATGCCAATTCAACAGCCAAGTACTTAAATATTCGGACCCCCCGAAGTGAAACTATGGCCAATTAGAAATATATCTTTTATTTAGCGGTGAGATCAGCATTCTTCGTAGTTGTGACAGTTGTGTTGCCGCGGTTGGGTCACAAATTCTTACCACTTACGCAGTTCCCGTGTATAAACTTATCGAGTGTGGGGCACCCTTACCGTTAACTGTTAACAACTGAGATATCGATAGCAAAAAAGGTAAGCTCTGGCTGTTTATCATAGCTGTTCCGTTTGAACCATTAGCAAATTATATTTTCCCAGGCTTACATAGCATTGAAAAGTGGCTCTATCCCGGTGTAAAAACCTGTGAAACTCACGAGTGATGTAGAACAAACAAAACATAATAAATAGCGCACAGCAAAACAATACCTCATAAAACAAAGAAAACCTCGCCAGGTTTTTACATCGAGGTAAACCCGATAATTGATATAGGTAGATGAAACGAGAAGAAATTAGATCGTATAAGCGATGGGTATAATACGATCCTCAGAAATCTTACGCTTTCGTTTTTGTTTGTTTTGTTTTACCAGGCTTTCCTTTCATCCATATAAAGCATAATCGCGGTATTTGGTCGACGGTTCAATAAAAGCAACATTTTATTTTTTTTTCTTTTAAGGCAAAAGATATGACCTTTTATGAAAAACTGCCCTAGAGAAAAGCGATTTTCCCCTAGTTGCATCATTTTTGTTAACTAATCTCACTAACAAATCATATTTTCGGACAGCTGTTTGCATATTTAAAAATATTTACTCGCTTGTTTCAACTAAAACCAGGAAAAAGCTAAGATTTATTTATTTCTAGTGAAAAGAAAAGTCTTCTAGTTTACTCACACAGGAAATCCCAATTGAAAATGTCACCCGGACATTTGTCTGTGCAATTGTGCATATTAAAATTAACTCTACCCATTTTTTTTTTTTTTTTTTACTGGAATAGAAAGAAATAAACGTTTCAGAGAAAAGCTACACTGTTTTGATCTTGCCGACAAAAGTTGTGATGAGAAATACACAATATAGAGTCTATATATTGCTTGTATGCGACTACTCCCAAGTGACATCGCCGTGTTCTTGCATATCTATACGCATTGCCAACTGCCTTGCGATTGTTGTTACATTTGGGATTTTTATTCTTTCTACCCCTGTCTGCCGTAATATTTTGTGTTTCTGCGCCATTGTTGATCCAACCGTAGGGTTTTTTTTTTCTCAGTTATAGTGGCAAACCGATGTATTTCGCTATCCATTACGTATACGTGGGAAATCCTAGACGAAATCTTTACCAACACTGTTAAGGCTTCGAGTTATGAAGCACACATATATCTTATCTTGTTGAAAATCCTACTGTAGGTCATGCGATAGATTAATTTACCTCCTGCAGGTGCAATTAGGTGGCCTCTTTTGTTTTGTTTTAAGTTGTATTGGCGAATAATGTTTAGTATTCCTGTATCAAAATTGGAATCCTTTATGCCGAATTAAAATTGCAGAACTTTCCTTAGTCAGATAATCGGTGCTATGGATGTCAAAGATAAATAGCGAGGTAGCCAGCATGGCTAGGCTTGAACCTTTGGATGAGAGATATATAGTATGGAAGCTTAACCATATGAATTGACGCTCCTGGGGGCAAAGGGAAAAACATGGCCATTAGTGATGCGGATATGCGAGTGACACGAATTTGTTACACCCCGAGAGTTGTACAGCTGTGGTAAGCTGGACCAAATGATCTCAGTAGTACAAATTGCAAAAGATCACCGACGTGGGCATATTGAATGTTAATGGGCCCTAATGTTTAATTGTACGACTCTAAGAGCCTATCAGATCCAAACTGGGCTCCCTTGCCGACGACGAATTCATCCCATAGAGCATCAGCGAGTTCGCGGCTATTTTCACCGGAAACTTCTCGGCTTTTTCTTTTACAAAAGAAAGAGCAAGAAATTTACCCAAGATGTTACTATTTAACCCAACAAAAGGTCACATTTAGGTTATTAAATAGCCAATGCTTCAAAGCCGACCATCAAGTCGTCATTGATTGCCAATACCAACACATTCTTTTCAGTCAACAAATGCAACCCAGCCATTCTAAGTATCAAGCAATTGTATGATGAATTTTCAGGATGTGGAAAATGACGGACCACAAAACACAAAAAGCGAAATAGAAATGGCATACTTTTAAATACGCTCTCTCAAAGGCTTCCACATATTTCAAAGAACAATTTTGATTGTCGATAAGACACTGCCAAGAGGAATTGCGGTGTGCGAGGGCCTGTTGTCATGCAAATCATGTGAGATAACTGCCTCGAGCACTAGGGAACAGCTGATTCAATTCAACATAACTTGTGTATTCCAATGATCCCAGAGGATTTCCTTAATACCGATAAATCGCATTAGGTGTCATTTGATGGACAATATCCCTTATCTTTTTTTTTTTTTTTTTGCAGACGTGAAGGAAATAACCTGAAAGAAGGACACTGGTGGAAAGTCGCGGCTCTTTGGAGACATTTAAACAAACACGCTCTTTTACTATTTTCTACTATCTTCTCACGTCAACCGTTGACTCTTTGTGAAAACCCACAGCAAACAGTGTTAACGTGAATGATAAAATACCGTGAAGATAAACATGTCTACTCGCACAGAAATCAGTGGAAATTTGAATGCATCAAATAATGACACCCAAGTTGAGGAACAAGCTGGCGTCCTTGGAATTTCTGGAATTGATCCCGACACGATTCCCGCTGTAGTCATGATGGTTTTCATTTTGGTGATCAACGGAGGCGTCATTATGCTCATAAGCTCTTATAAGTATCTAAGAACAACTAGCAATCTTATTCTGGCTAGTTTAGCGGCGTCCGATTTCCTCGTGGGTTTGGTGGGTATTCCTCTGCTCGTGACTTGCAGCGCCACATTTTCGACTCGGTTTTGCCTCAGTAGCACTATCTTTTTTACATTCATATCCCTGTCCACAGTTTTGCACATCACGGTGATGACCTGCGACCGCTTCATCTATATTATCTGGGCCTTGCGTTATCGCGACATTGTCAACCGCTATCGGGTTCTTGGCATCCTTGCATTGACATGGCTTGTTGGTCTCACTCCGTTAGTCCGCCTTTCGTGGACTTTACATTTCAACATGGAAACAGCTGTAGAAGACTTGACCAAGGTGCGAGAGAAAGAAAATGTGTATTTCATGTTCAATTTTGTCGTGTTCTTCATGATTCCATTGGTTGTCATGACTGCTCTTGATACACACATGTTGCTGTTATTGCGGCAACAGTGTCGAAGAATAGCCAAGGAAAACTTACCCGCTGAGAACCTCAAGCACGAGAACAAGATGCAAAAGAGGCAAACGAAAGTGGTCTTCACCTGCATATTACTATTACTCCTTTATGTATGTTTCTGGCTACCATACTTCATCTTGGACCTTATGCAATACTATTTCACCGAATCCATAGAACTTTTACCGGATATAGCCCAGCTTGTCATTTATTACCTCAGATTATGTTCATCTTTGTGCAACCCATTTGCGTACACTCTAAGAAAACCGGACTTGAAGAAAGCGGTCAGGAGTTTGGTGCTCAAGGTTTTTCCTCGCTTGCGGCGATATCATCTGGCAGAGAATCGAACGGAACAATTTCGACTGAGCAGTCGAGGAAGCTTCTAGTAGCTATTGGTGTTGAGAACCTGTTTTAATAGGCAGGGGCAGTGGAACTAAATCAGAGAAGCGTTTTCATTTTGAGTTGAGGAGGACCTGGAAAATTGCTTGTGCATGCAAACGATGAAAATTGTAAGACATTCAGAGTGCCGAGTCGCCGTGGTTTTATTTTCTGGGTGTTCACAGTTCGCACAGGGAAACAAATCATTGGATCAAACCATACTCCATTTGTCTACCATTGCTGCTTTGTCAAAATACTCAGATCCTGTAGAATCTACAGGATCTCAGAGTATTTTGTCAAAGCAGCAATGGTAGACAAATGAAGTATTACGCCATGAAGCCACGACGATTTTGTTAAAGTCAACGGTCTGAGGTTTTTTGGAATTGCATTAGGTTTAAAAGCCTCTTTTTGCAGTTTAATTGGTTCCCCACCTTGCTACCGCTTCATCCAAATGTGTATGACAAAGTTACCTGCAAACCTGGCTGTTCGAGAAACGTTTACAGCTATTGCTACTGGGTATGAACGTGCGTTCATTTAGGAAGTTTGAATTCAAGTTACCAGCCTTAATGACTTGGTCAAGCTTTGGTGAAATGAGCCATTCATTTACCGTATCTGAGGAAATAATGTAACAAAAGATAGACCCTGATAGGGTGAAGAACAGTTGATCACGTTTCAAACTACACTTCTATTTCTGGAACTTTCTGCGGAGAACGTTTTGAACCTGAAAACATTTTGAAGCTCTTTCTTGGTTTCAGAAAGAGTTTTTCAAACGCCCGACGACGTCTTGAACTGTCTGTTAATATCTTGGAGATGTCTACGATAATTTAAAGCGGGCATTTCAAGAGACACCTTAATCATGATTTTAATTTTCTTCGGAAAGGATTTCTAGAGTCATCGATCTAGTAGAAATATAATGCAAGTCAGTGATATTATTAATGTATATAGGCGTTTTGGCAAATTTTAAGCTTTCAATTTTATCGCCAAATTAATATAAAAAGGGAAACTTGGGGAAGAAAATACCAAGCGATAAAATTAAAACCAATCTAAGTTGAGAACAGGTGAATATCACTACTTAGTTTGCTTGTTGGTTGTTCATCTGTGTTGACGTCTGTCTGCGATTTTCTCTGCCGTTGTTCGTTAGGTGGTTTTTAATTTATTCCTTGAACAATAGGCCATATTCGTTTTCTCGGTATTGACCTGGATCTAGCATGAAGTGGAGGCTCTTGCGGGGTAATCTTTTCATATGTAAATGTATTCCCCCGCAAGAGCCTCCACTTCATGCTAGATCCAGTTCAATACCGAGAATACGAATATGGCCTATTGAAAAGTTATAATTACCTGAAAGAGCAACCAGGAATTGAGGGTCCGCAATAAGTTTGGCGGGATGCAAGATTTGGCATTTTTTTGTGGTGATGTTCGGCATGCGATCTAAATACAGGGGCGGGAGTGGGATTTCGCCCTGCGTACGTTTATGGAGTCTTGATGCAAGGATCGCAAGGCAAAAGTGGCGGGATTCATATAGGATTTCAATCTCGCCACGTTGCGTTTAATGTCCTTAACAAGCTTTGCATTGAATGGTAAAATTGGCTCTTTTGTGTGTAGATACGACAGATGGAGCCTAGCTAGTGTCATTACAAAAGACCGGATTTCCGAATAGCGCCTGGTGTAAGGCGTGGTTACAAAGATCAAATGGCGTCCGTGCCAGCGCTCACAGTCGGAAAACGTGGTTGATCGAAAGCCACTCTGTGTCAGAAATTATGACTTTTGGTTGGTTCAGGAAAATATATTCATTGTGGCTTAAACTTTATTTAAAGACACAAATACGTGCTCTTCAGGCAAACAATAGAAACTAAATCAATACTATTCGGTTACAATTTTATCCATGCTTATTATTGGTGGCTTCGCTAATCCAGCGGTAATCTATAACAATTGAACAATTGACCACTGGCAGTAATGTAAAACGAGGCTGGTGAAGGAATGAGAACATAAAAATAATGTAAAAATGTCTAAAAACTATACTTTGAAGAAATGGTTTTCTATCGAACTAAAGAACGCGGATAAGTGGAGGTGAAATAAGCAAACTGACACGACTTTAGATAAACTAAACAGAAGCTTAATCGATTACTTACACAAGCCGATCAGACTACATTGGTTTAAACGCTATGTAAGAAACAAAAATAGAAATAAAATAGGGAATAAAGCTTCAACAAAGTTAAATTGGTTGCCATACCTTGCTGCAGATTTTCTGCTCCAACTAAATACCAATAACACAGGCCTCAGCGTGTTCCATTTAGACGTCTTGAAACAAATGAAACATTAATTTATCTATACCTACATTTCTTCTTCGCGAAGTGTTAGTCCCACCCTTGCACTTTGAAGAATAAGTGGTTTTCACGTTACGTCATCGCCCTCATGCTGGTGGACGGTAAACAATAGATCTCTCATTAGCTCATTTTGTTCGTCCACCAGCATTTGTACATTTCACCATTGTTATGTGTCTCTAGAGATTGGCTTCAAACCACCTATACTATCAAATCTATCGTCACTCCGTTCTTAAAGCGTTTCCACTTTCGTTGTGAAAGATAAGCTGGAATCTGAAGCAGTTGAATTAAACCCTAGTAGGCAGGACAGGCAGGCCGGTTAAAACAGTTGCGCCAGGCAAACATCCACCGCGGTTGCGACGATTAAGGCAGCAACAAAGAACACAGCAAGCGATTGTGAGTAAAGAAACGCCACCGTCCACGCTTGGAGTACCAAAAATCAACATATTCACCGGTATATGACATTGAGCGTGGTACCACTTCTGGCAGTCTCGAGGAACGATCTTCGTCCAGCCATGCAGGGTAATCCACACAGGTCATATTTGTGGCGCACCAGTAACACGCTTTTTTCTCAGTGCAAACGCCACACGATTGATCGAGACTCCTGCAGTCGGCGTCCTCGGTCGAACTTGGCGTTGTCAAACCAAAATCGAACGAACGAATGGGCGGATAGATGGCGGATGGAATGGGGCCGACTGAGCTCAGTCTTGAGATATTGTCGCTTTCGTTGTTTGTAACAAATTAATCTGTTACTATGGTAACATCCATCCATTCATTCAGGGCAACTGCCCTTCTGGACCGCGGAACCATACAACTGAATTAATTTGTGGACTGAGGATTTTCATTATTCAAATGATTTGCTTTAATTAGACTTTCAGTGCAGTAATTTGCAGATTGTTGCATTTTTCATGGCCGGGAAACCGGAGTGTCTAAGGTGGGAGTGACTGGTAAGCAAAACATAGCAAAACCATCTATTCGTTCTGATTCAGAGAGAGTGTCGGGAACGTTCTTGACTAGTTTAGCATAATAGTGATTAGAATCCTTCGAATGTAGAAAGTAGCGACCGCATACACAGAGACTTCAAGGAAAAATACAACTGTATTTTTTCTTCAAGATCGTCTTATGTAAATACAAGAACGTATGTTGGGCACTGTCCCTTAACAACCATAACTTTTACACGCGATCATGGGGTCAAAAGAGCTATCCTGTTACTGGGCTAAGAATAACTTAGCCGCGCTGTAGAGTCCCAAAACTCGTCATTTGGGCAATACATTCGAACCAACGCTAACGCTCACCTCTGTACAACGGCTACCTCTCTATAACGGCCATCTTTTTTGTCCTGGCGGAGAGTTCATGCATTCACTCTTATTTTAACATCCCTACAACGGCCACCTCTCCACAATGGCGACGGCCACTAAAGGGGGTCCAAACTGCCAAAGTAACCGCATGACAAAGGCCAGTTAATCAACGACGGTGTTTCTGTCCTATTAATATGTATTTCGATCGTGCTATGTATCTATATGCTACAAAAAGCATCTAGTTTGTCAATACACACTGCTACCTCCCATAACGGCCACCTCCCGAGTTTCGACTGAATTGTGAAATGTTTAGTATCACTAGTGCTGGGATATACGCTGTGTTTCAAGTTAAGAGGACCGCGGAAAAGATGTTGTAAGCACTGGAAACCACTGCCTTTTCACAGTTGTTCGAGGTTGATTTTTTGAGGACGTATTTCTTGTCTTGTGATGACAACAGCGTTTCGAAATCTAAAAATTTAAATATTTTCTGAGGGAGGATACTCCTAGACCCCACCTACAAGACACTTCCCTTCGAAACTCGCGAGAGTGCCTCTCCACCCTCTACAAAATCCTAGCCACGGGCCCGAAATAAGGAATCGGACACTTCCGTGAATCAAATTGTTCAAACCGAATCTCATAATATAATTTTTAATCAGTCTAAAACTGGGTCGCAAGACCCTTAATAATCCTCTAATTGCACCATGGTCGTTTTCTTGGACTGGATAACTGACAAGTCACCTGGTTTGTTCAATCGTATGGAGTGCTAGTCTTCACCCTGTCCGCCGCTAATTAGTAAAATCACGTGAACGTTTTTGGGCAGGGCCATCTTTACACCTGCACTATACTGTTGAGTTTTATTTCACTGGAGCTCTTGCTTGGCACTTCCATATGGCAATAAGACGAAATCTTACGTAAGAAACACTTCGCTTTTGTTTTTAAGTCTTGCTTTCTAAACGTGTAAGCAAGTGGATTAAAAAGCGATGGGCAAAGCCTCAGATAATAAATCGTGATGACAGCATATTCCGGTATTTCAGGGTGATTCTGGAGCATAAGTTCCAAAATGAAATAAGGCAACCAGAAAATGACGTAAAGTGTAAGCAGCAGTATGCATATAAACACCGCTCTCCTTTGTAGCCTTTGAATGTTCTTCTCATGCTTGACTAAGTCCGTCGGAAGGTTTTCCCGCGCGATTCTCCGATACTGTGTCCTTAGCAAGAAGATCATGTGTGTGTCAAGGAAGATCATAACAAGCAGAGGAATAAAGAAGAACACGATGAAGTTAAACAGGAAATATGTTGTTTCACTCTTTTGAACAAGTGCCAGATCCTCCCTGGCTGAGTGAATGTCTGTCACGGTTAAAGTCCACGAAAGACGAACAAGCGATGTGAGACTGATAATCCAGATAGATACGAGGATTATCAGAACTCTTCTTCGCTGAACAATATTGCTGTAATGTAAAGCCCACACAATGTAGAAGTAACGATCGCATGTGATCACAGTGATATGCAATACCGTAGAGAGCGAAATGAACTTAAAAAAGATGCTCGAGCTTATGCACACTGGAGCACGAAAAGTAGAACTACAAGCCACAAGGAGAGGAATGCCAATGAATCCAACAAGAAAGTCTGACACTGCTAGGCTAGCCAGGATAATGTTGCTTGTTGTTCGCAGACTGGAATGACAGACAATAAGCAAAATAAGGCAGCTATTTATAACTAGAATGAAGACCATGAGACCCATTGCGGGAATTGTGTCCGCAGGAATACCTAAATCGTTCATGAAGTCAGGTTGTCGCGTCTCGTTTTGATAGCCCGTCATATTTCCTTCCCCGTTCTGATTAGGCATGGATGTAACCGTGCTTTAAAGTGTGGGTTAGTACATTGTGGGTTAGTTGGGTCTAGCTCCTGTCCTTTGATAAATATCGTAAACGATTCTTAATCGTAGACTTATCCGTGAAACGCTTGGATGTCGCTTGGAAGAGTGGAAATCAGTTATGGCCCAAACACTTTCTGCAATCAAAATGAGAAGAATTATATTTCCAACTTTAGTTTTCGTGCCGTTCAACGAGATCTAACTTTGGTCAAATGAGTCACGTCGTACGCCACTCTAGCCCTGTATTTGTCCACTGAGACATGCACGCTGGCCATTAAAGTCAAACTGTTTGCTTTTTGTGTTGACAACTGTTACGACTGATTACATCAGTTTCTAAATGAAAAAGGAGTTTAGTTTGTTTCCACGAAAGGAAGTAACAACAACATTGATCTGCATCCTTTATACTATTGTACTCGTCTTGAGAATTTGGAATCATCTGCAAGGTTTTCTATATACGAGTTCACTTCCACGATCATAGTGGTTCTGAGAATTTGGTGTTAAATCAAACAATATCCCCAAGTTGTTTTTCTCTTTATTCTCATCACCTGTGTGCTTTACCATGTAACGACATTGCATAGGGAAATTACTTATTTCTCACTCCTGAAAGTGAATTAAGGCTTAAACCGTTTTTGAGGGGATAGAAACACAAGCTGGGAAACTTATGCTCGTACGTGCCAATCAAAGCAAACAGTTGCTTTCGTGAATTTCGTTGTACGTAACTCCGGTTTCCGTTCAAGAACAGACGTCAATCAAACAAAAAGAAATTCAGAAATTACGGAGGAGTTGCAATTAAAATTATACTGAAGCACAAATGTCCAAAACTATAAATAAAGCCATTCATTGGTCAGTTTATTCGGAATTATTTAAAAGATGGTGGTTTCTGGATTGGCAAAAAGGTGTATAAGTAGTCAAGCTTTCGTTCCAGTGTTAGACTGCAGTCTTTGATGGATAAAAATGACATAAAATTATGTACATAATCTGATCAGGTGTGAGATTACAACTGGAAACCGAACAACAAACACTTAACCAAGGAAGTGAAATTATTCCAGATGTTGCTTCTTATTGAACAGAATATTGATTGGACAGCGACAATCTTGAGTTGTTACAATCTGATTTGAAATTCAAAAATTACAGCGGAGTTGTAATTAAAATTATAATGAAGCACGCAAATGTCTAAAAATACACATAAAAAGAATTAATATTTATTCAGATTTATTGAAATACTAGTGGTTTCTGGCTCAGTAAAAAGGTGTATAACTGGTCAAGCTTTCGTTTGTTAGGTTGCAGTCTTTGATGGATAAGACTGAAGTAAAATTATATACCAAATCAAGTGAGATTACAACTGGAGACCGAACAAGGAACACCCATCCATATCATTAAATTGAGACAAAATTTGTCCTAGCTCACTGATTGGCTCAGGAAAAGCATGGTTCCCAGCCGACGTGAATCAACAAAAAAAAAAACTTTGATTGGCTCAGGAAAAGCGTGGTTTCCCAGCCGACTGCACAGCGCGGCAATGAGGTTCAGTATTCGTGCAACCAGAGGGTATTTTTTCCCTTCCCGCGCTTCGCGCTCCGCTCCTTGTGATTTCACTACTCCAAGCGAAAAAAGAACCCAGAGTACACAGCCATGAAAAAAAACCTGGCAATAAAATTTTAAAAAGCAACAAGAAATTCATTGCGGTCGGAAGTACTAAAACTTAATTCAATGTCAAAAGCATGTTATCAAATAAGGTGTATTTTTCTTTAATATAAACGCGGTGCCTTCTTGACAATTTGAACAGAAATTAGCATTTCTGATTGCAAGATCTTGAATTGTTTATATCTTCTACGTACAACTGGGCGATCCCTCATCCCGGACGCATACTTACTCAGCGAAAATTTCTGTAAGTTGTTTTCGGAAATTTCTGGCAAGGCCCGTTTCAAACGTCGTGCTACTGCCGCACTCAGCTGGCTCGACTTAAGCACGACTCCAGCACGACTTGGTTTCAGACGTCGAATTTAATTCAGTCGAATTAAAAACTATTGCTGTTAACATGCGTTAAACCATAACAACCCAGCTTTGCTGACTTTTAAAATGTATTTATAATTTATGAATTAAGTTCAGTTCGACACGGCAAAACCAAGTCGTGCTACTGTCGAACGATCAATTGTCGTGAGTTCGACACGACGTTTGAAACGGGCCTAAAAAATGCTGACTCTAAGTAATGCTGTTCAAAAGTAGTTCTAAGTTGTTTCTCGTCACTAGCCTTTGTTTCTAAATCCCATTTATGCTTGCATATTTTTTGATAATATTGATGAATTTTGTGGACCAAATCATCGTTTCCAATGCAAAAGGACAAAGAATGTCAAATAAACACAAAGGAAGAACGTAACGTTTTTCTCTATTCGCCATCCTTCTTAAAATTGCTACAGACCGCGAGACTCTACCTTTTAAAGAGGTAAAGAATGGTCTATCGAAAATGAACGCGCCGCGGAACTGAATATCTGCCCAGTCTCGAAATCTCGGGATTCTAATCAAGAGTCTCGGAATCTCGGGCTCGCCACACGTTGAACTGTCTCGAAGTCTCGAATGTTTATAATTTGGATTTCGCAATCTCGAAAATTGCAACGAGCAAGAAAAGCATGTGCTAATTTTTAACTGAGCGATTCATATAGGGCGTTGACAAAACCAAGATCGGATCGGATCGCATCGAATTCCGGTGAGCCCGAGCTGCATAAATCTGCTTGTAAGTCCAGTTACAGTTGAACCTCTCCACAACAGCCACCTTGGGGACAGAAGAAAGTGGCCGTTGTGGAGAGGTGGCCGTTATTGAAAGGTAGGGGTGTAATATGACACCATTTTCTTCGGAAAGTACCTGACATGTTTATTGTGCCAAGTTCATGGTTACTCTAGCCTATAAAGGCAATGTAATCTTATAGATATAGATAAAATACTCAATAAGACTTAAATAAGGTTTTGAATCAAAATATTAACAAGACGAAACGAGCAAGGTTCATAACATTCGCTACAAGTACTGTAGACAATTCATGCTTACTGCAGCATACAAATGGAACACA
The DNA here is from genome assembly GCA_948470475.1 of Galaxea fascicularis. Lineage (NCBI taxonomy): Eukaryota > Metazoa > Cnidaria > Anthozoa > Scleractinia > Euphylliidae > Galaxea > Galaxea fascicularis. The sequence continues at coordinate 5,352,686 of OX419346.1, forward strand.
ATCAAAATACGTATACAGTATCGGCATTAAAAAGGGTAAAGAAACGAAATGTTCCGAAGACAAATATCGATTACTGTCCGTTCGCGTTTAGAATAGCAGATACATTTAATTTTAATTTTTTTTTCCTTCGCGACGCGTTTCCTCGCGGGAAGGTGAATTTCTCACGCGCGCTTGTGTTCGCTTTCATCTTTTCTTTCATCTTTGATAATGGATTCCTTTTTGTGTGGTACTTTCCCTAATAAGCTTAAATTAGCAAAAGTTACTCCAGTTTTTAAGAAAGGCTCTAGGCAAGACAAAGATAATTACAGACCTATATCTGTCCTATCTATATTTAGCAAAATATTTGAAAAAGCTATGTATAAGCGCCACTATAGTTATCTTGAATGTCATAGCATTCTCTACCCACTTCAGTTTGGTTTTAGGCAGAAGTACTCAACTAATCATGCACTTTTAAGCATCACTGAATTTATTCGCTACTCCATTGACAACAATGACTGTGGAATTTTTATTGACTTAAAAAAGGCTTTTAATACGGTGAATCATTCTATTCTTCTGTTAAAATTGCACCATTATGGAATCCGAGGTGTAGCCTATGACTGGTTTCAATCAAATCTGTCTAACAGACAACAGTTTGTGTGTGTCAATGGTCACTGTGATTCTAATCATCTTTCTATTACTTGTGGTGTCCCTCAAGGGTCTGTTCTTGGACCCCTGCTATTCTTATTATATATTAATGACTTACCAAATGCCTCTGAATCACTTACTTTTCATCTATTTGCTGATGATACTAATATATACTGTGCATCCAAGAACCTGATTGATCTTGAACTTACCGTGCTAAATCATGAGCTCATTGCAGTTGCCGAGTGGATGAAATCCAACCGACTGGCACTTAGTATTGTAAAAACTAGTTTCATTCTCTTCCATTCTAAAAAACTGAAACCTTATAAGACTTTTAATCTGAAAATTAATGGGGTAAATATTTAGCAAGTATCTACAGTTAAATATCTTGGTGTTACTTTTGATGCAACTCTAACTTGGAAACGTCACATTGATGAGCTTTGTCTGAAACTTTCAAAAACTGTAGGAATCATCTCATCTTATGTTAATATTGATGTATTAAAAATGCTTTATAATTCTCTAATTTATCCTTTTTTTACTTAATGGTATCCATGTTTGGGGTCTAACATACCCAACCTACCTAAAACCTTTGACCACTCTGCAAAAGCGTTTAGTCAGGATTATGACATTTTCTGAACCCGTATCACACTCAGAGCCCTTGCTCAAATTCAAATTCAAATTCCATGTAGAAATTCTTTCTTTTGTTTATCAGTGGTTTCATAAATTAACTCCATCTTGTTTTGCTGATTACTTCAAGTCAATATCCTCTGTTCATTCGTATTATACACGTCAATCAAATAATGATAACCTGTTTGTTAACCAAGTCCAGACCACACAGTATGGTCTTCGTTCTCTTTGTTTTTCTGGTGCCAAACTTTGGAATTCACTGCCTCTTGATGTAAAGCAGATTACTCCTTTTTCCAGATTCCGTCAAAATGTTAAGAAATCTATGATTGATGTATAACAAGGATACTGATAATCTACTTAACTTAAATTTTTACATAATTATAATGTTGTATCTGTTTGAAAGTGACTGGATGTCTTTGTAGATTCATATTTTTGTTGGTTTGATTCTTAAGTAATTTACGTTAATATATTTAATAAGTTTAATGTTAATACACGAAGTAATACTTTTTTACAAAAATAAAATGTTATTAACTCTATTTCCTTTTGCTCATGATGTAATTAATTTGGGGTACCTACTCGATTAGTTTACTAACTATTTAGGTGTCCCAAACTCTACACTGTAAAAACATATTATCAAATTTATTTTTCCCTTTTTCTTCTACTTTTTGCTAAAATCATTCTAACTTTATGTATATAATATTCTGTGTGAGTTAAATAAAAATGACTTGACTTGACTTGACTCGCTGGATAAAGATCGCCAAAGTTAGCGACTACTACTCGTAGTCTAAAAACAAATATGTTCTAAGCATGTTCTAAAAAAAAAGGTTCTTACAAAAAAAGGTACTGTATTTTAATCTTAAATGGAAGACTTAATCATCGACGCGCCATACAGATCAAATTTCTTGACTATTCTTGACTTTTTCGTCAGTCTCTGAAAAAATTGGCCGTTGTCGAGAAGTTATTTTGCCCGTTGAGGACGCGCTTTTGTGGCGGTTGCCGTTGTAGAGAGGTTTAACCCATTGACAACCAGCCGTTTTTACGTTTTCGGAGTGATTTTCCAGCAAAAACGATCCATAGCATTTCATGACTTTATATTTGAAACTACCACGGAAAGTGGTGCTGCCTTGAAGTACTGAAGGCTCAAGGTTTCTGAAAACGTCATTGTGACGCAGCTATTTTTCAATCGTGGAACTCAAGAACGGCCCAAGTTCGGTTTGTTTGCGAAGTTTACAGCCATTTTTCATCTTTAGTGGCAGCCTGATGAGCATCATTAAGCGTGACGGTTGCTAAGAGTCCACTTTCTCAAAGAAGCGAGCAAGGTGATGTACTTTGTTGTCAAATTTGGCTTGTTACTCCACGAACTGGGAATTCGGATCGTCAGACACTTAGTACCTTTGGGACTCGACTTTGGATGAATTTCTCAACCTACCGCCGCATATTTTGGAATTTGCAAGCACTGAATATCCCCACAAGCACCAATTTTTGGTTGTAGGTCGGAGTGGCTGTAGTTTATATGTGAAAAAATTGGGGGAAGGGACGGGTGCTGTCAAAAATTATTGTTATTTCCCAGCATGCAATGCGGTCGAGATGTTGAAAATAGCGGGAAGGCTGGATTGCACTGGAACAAAAGGCTGTTTCTACGCTCAGGAAAAGAATATGAACAAAAAAAGTCATTTCTAAGCTAGAACAAGGATTAAATTTTACTATGATGGTCGAAGTTGTGTTTTTCGACAATAATTTGTTTAAGAAACATAACAGTAAAAAGGGGCATTTTCGTCGTTTCTGTTTAACGCTAAAAATGGTCATTTTTGTTCTTGTCCAAACTCAAAAGGTCATATTTGGTCAAAAGTGCTACGTTTCTTGCGTTTATTGGATATCCAAATTTAAAGGGCATCCCATTTCATGCTAACAACTGACAGTTGAGCCAATATTCGCGCGATTGAGAAAGTTGCAACGTTTTGAAGCATGGGAGTGTTTTGCGGCCGGTTTTGGCCGGCACGGTAGTCAATGGGTTAAACAAGAGGTAATGTATGGGCTGTCTGCCGTTGTAAAGAGGTGGCCGTTGTGGAGAGGTGGCCGTCAGTGGAGGTTCGACTATATTTAATAAAGCTTGGAATTGTCACGTGAAGTGTCTCTCTATTTATGTTGTCCGTTTGCTTTGATTCCGGGCAGTTCAAAACAGACACGCAAGTCGGAGCCGGACTTTGCTTTTAGACCAAAAAAAAAAAAATACTTGGGAATGCACTTTGATGGTTTCTGAATTTTGATGGTTTGACATTTTGACAGATTTGGTCGTGTTTAAACAATAAAATCCTTTTAACCATTCTAACAAAGATTGTGATTGGTCTGTTTTGGCGTACCTTACGCCACTAGTAAGATTTGGAAAATAAAGTGTTCCGAAAATTTTAGCCGAATGCGTGAGGAAATTAAGAAACTCTTTGTTATAAAACAAGTAAAGAAGCCTTGTGAAGTATATATGACGCTGGCGCTAAAGAAGCCTCGCCTGTTATCTATTCTGTTGTAAAGCACTTAGCAAGCGGATAGAGCACTCAAGAAGTATGTCTCGTGTTTTCTCCTACACTTCTTTCGTGCTCTATCCGCTTCCTGCGTGCTTTACAACAGAACAGATCACAGGCGAGGCTTCTTTATTTGTTAAATAAAATAGTTACAAAAGGTTATCAATTTGTTTGGTAAATTCTACTACTTCTACCGATTTCCGATGAGTTTCGGTGACCACTGATCCCTTCCCTGGCGCTACACCTTGACCTTAGCAAAGAAACCATACTCCCAGTTGTCCCTAAGGGCCTCTCAACCCAAGTGTACATTTTGGAACAACGACGTTTTTGAGAAACTAAAGTACGAATGATATTTAATCACAGATGGCCTTCACTGCCATCCTTCTTCTAACAGTACGGGCACCTAAAGCTGCTACGAAAGCGCGATGGCATATCGCGTAGTTAGTAAGTTGCATTCCTCCAGTTTGATTATTTTGGAAAATGTAATCTGTTATGCATCGCTCTTTCTGGTACGAGTAACAACCCACCCCACGTAAAATGAGCCGCTACACGAATTCACCCATGTGGCATTGCAACTCCATTCCAGATAATTCGTGACCCACACCTTATTTTGTAGTCGCGCAGTTTTACTGTATTTATATCTTCAGTCAAAAACGACAATGAAGGTTCGTAATCGTGAAACAATTCTAGCACTCTAGTTTTGAGTGCCCCCTTTCCTAGAGTAAAACTGAGAAAAGCAAGTCCATTAAAGAAAACCGGATGTTGTCGCGCGCACCACTGCTGTTAGTGTGTTATTTCAGGAACAACAGGCCTCTGTCGAAGCCTTTATTTAAAAGATAATACCAATAACTGAAATAAATTCATTGACGAATTCCAACTTCGATAACTAGAAGTTTGATACACACAGAGAACCTTACTTAGTAAGTTTGACTGCCGGTTCGTGCAAACGAACGAACCGGCAATGTAGATAACATAAGTCGCTATTAGCTCAGACACAAGCTAAACTGAAGAAACCATTGAACTTACATTTTTGCTTTGGTCGTTTTCGGAAAGCATTGTCAGTCTTCTCTTCCCCCTCCGACTTTTCTCCTATGTCCTATGCGTTATATTTAAAAACCAAGTTATTTCGAATCGAGCTCGATGTGGATCCTGGCGTGAAGCTCTGTTAGTTTCTGTCGAAGAAGCCACTTGAAGCTTATGTTAACATTAAAAAGACCTTTGTTTTATTTAATTTATTAATTTATTATATTTGCGTTCCTGACACGTAACAACGATCGATTTACATATGGAAACATAAGAACCTTGCTGCGTAGGAGACTATTTTTACGTGACCCGAAGCAATTATAGGTACGTTTGGCTTTCTTTGGAATTTTTGCCATGTCACGTATCATAAACTCGAAATATTTTCAACGCTTCGATCTGCTAAGAAGCTGTTTTAATCTCGGGCTCGGATTTTTTTACAGGTAAAGTCTCGGGCTCGTAATTTTAAACAACGCAGTGGCTACATGCCCGGCAGCCGGGAAGGGTCTCAAAAAAAGTGAATGCCCGGAAGACATTTTTATAGATTTAACTGAAGGAAATGCTTTGACCTAGCCTTTCGAAAGTGTTCTATTTTAGTTCGGATTTGCCATGAGATAGTTTGGCTTGCCACTTTGAACAATTTTCGAAACGTGATCTGTCCTACTCACGGGCACGGTTTTCAAAACCATTAAAGGTAATCCATATGTCTGGGAGATTAAAAACAAGGTTGTTAGCTCGCAACTGACTTGAATAAAGTTGTTAGCCCGGTTGAACAAAAAGCGCGATTGTTTTGATATGATAGCCTATACTACCTTGAAAGCAAACATAGTTTTCGTGTACTACTCGGCACGGGGACGCTTCTCGCTCAGGCTAAATGCCCGGCACTGTCGGAAAATTCACCCGGATTTCCACGAAAATTCAGTATTTTAATCCTTAACAGCGTTTAAACAAGGGCCTCGCAGACTCGCAAAGTCTCGGATTGACCATTCTATACCACTTTTTAAGTTGACCAAGAATTTCACTGGAAACTACACTAATTATCGGCCACGTAGGACTTGCTGTTCGAACCTCAGCAGATCAGAGTTGAGTCCCAGTCTCGCATAACATATTTACCCGACAAAGCTGTCGAAATTCACCAGAGTTAACTTTAAGACGGTCTCTAAGGCTTTGTCTAGAAGTAACGGTCAGATCAACTGCATCCTGAAGCAGCAAGATTGGGATTATTCAAGGGCTGATCAAAAAATCATAATAATTTACTAACAATTCATGGTAGCCAAATTGCGCAGGTGGATCATAATAGATAATGGAACCGACAAAAAAAATGGTAGTTACTGACCTTCAATTCCCTACACATATTGGAACTCATTGGAGACACATCTAAACAACCGGATTAAACATCCCACTCTGCCAGCTTATAAACCTTTCTGTCAGCATTTCTAGTCATTTCCGGTTTTTCCGGCTCGCTCTTAATTGCACGCTACTTGCTGAAACGACATCGTAACTAAAAGTTTACCTGTCAAAATGCAATTTGGCACACTTTTCAAGACACTGCTCATTGTTTAGTACAACAGACAGACACCCGACTACAGAAAAGATGATAAGTCAAAACAGAACCCGGCATCCACCGTGTACTTAACAAAGATTAATGCCTCTGGAATCGACAATGTGCACGGCCTATTGTTAAACAAAAGTAGATATTAAAAGAGTCAGTACGTAATCACTAGAGAGCAAAACCCCAAGGATTAACAAGCTACCGATCAAAATACTTAAAACACGTTATCAATAACTTTTTAGATTTACAACGAAGAAATTTGAGGTTAGAGTTTAATAACAAATTACACCATTAATTTGATTTTGTTTCTCAACAAATTGATGTCCAAGGTTTTTTTTTTTACCAGAGCTATCATTTATGACATTGACAGGCAAGCTTTTTTTGAGAACAAAGATGTTAATTACTCCACCAGATTCAGAGTATGATAAACGTTTACTCTTTCATAACACCCACGTTTATTGGCATTTTGTATTTCAAGCTACGAAAAATTGCTATATGATAGATTCGGTTGTCCGTTGAGCTGAGCCATTTTATCGAAGGGCTGTAAAAATACTGAAAAAGCCTTCAGAAAACGAACAAAAGATTTCGAGGGCTTAATGGTATTTGCATACAACAAATTTCCTTCCTGTTAGTAAATTGACCTTGTTCAGCTTTGCCTTTTTTGCCATCAGAGGATACTAAACTTTGAGATGGAGATACCTGTTCATAAGTCAATTTAATGAAGAAAATATGAACCCCGCTAGTTTAAGGGCTAACTATTTGAAACCCAGGCTTTAGCTGTTGTCATTCTGATCCGTTAAATTTGTTGATGAATTTATATACCCACGTTTTAGGTGAACATGTGGTGGAAAAATAGATGGGCTACAGATTGTTCTGAAAGATTTATTACCTCCCGCAAAGAAATCAACTTCACGTATTAGAGAAAGCCAAAGTTTTCTTGAGTCAAGGCAACATTGCAGAGGCATAAGAGAATACTGAATAGCACAGTTCACTGTCATTAAGATTGTTAATACTGCAGATGGAAAATATTTTAACTTCAAGATAATTTTGAGGCTTGTGATTCTCTTAATATACCAGTAGTATTTTCGCCCAAATAACTTTGTGAATAAACACTTTTCTTTTCCCCTTTCTTTTAACATTTAGCTTTATGGTAAAAAAGCAGCTGTTTTTTAGACGTTCTTTTAATTTGTTTGACTTATCGATAATGCTATCAGTTAATTACTGTCGGCTGCCGTTGGCTGAATTTAAATAATGTTCACGTGCCTTCTCATATATTCAAAAACGACTTCCCCACGATTTACTAATAATTACTAAAGATTTGATATTAACATATATTTTGCTCTTTCCGGTTTTGATTATTTCATTTCAATTGTGATACTTGCTGCGGGATTTCGTTCAAAAATCAGAACATTCTAGGTTTGGTGATCTTAACCTCAGTGTCACTGAAAGGAGACTAAGATAGAAGCTAGTGGCTATTGCTTCTCATATGGTAAGCAAGGCAACGAGTTTTCAAGAACATTTGCTAAAGATGTTTTCAAAGTCATTAGTAAGAACACATTGCGAATGTCAGACGACCTTTCAATCTCTTCACAGAGGTTACTTAGGAAATCTGTCTTACTTTAGTCCGTCCGTGCGTGTCATGTTCCGATTACCAGGGTGCTGGGGACTTGATTGGACGACTCATAAATTGCTGTCCGTACGGTGTAGATGTACTTGATCAACGTTGCAGTCCAACTAAGATGATTAAAACATGAAATTACTGCCTCTTATTTGGGCAATACTTTCCATATTGTAAAAAGCAGTGTCCCTAAAAATAGACAAAATTGTTTAAGCTGACATATGAGCAAGAACAACATGAATGACATCGGCCAAACTACGGGCCATGTATATAAACATTGTGAAAATGTGGATATTCCAGAACGCGCTAGGACTTTAGCAAACAGTTTTAGATAAGCTAGTATTATTAATATTAAGATATTGTATCCATTTCCACAACAATTTGACGGTTCTACGTTCTAGATAGAATGGTAGCTAAACAATAAACATGTTTTTGGCTTTAGGCCATCGCCCCTCTTTCACAGAAGTAGCTGGGGTAATTATAATGCCACCCATTGTTTATCTATGGGGAAAGCAGATATTTTGGTAAAGTAAAATTAATAGCAGCTCTTCACTCTTACACAGCCAAGTGTAAAGACTACCATATGTTCAAACAGCGCCTTTGTTACAATTGTTGATACTACCGACAGCATTGAGAAATGTACCTTTGTCTAAAGCAGAAATTCCCGGTTTACTATTGACAAGCATTAAAATATTTTTTTTTATTCTTTTTGTCTGTGTCTAACATTATACAACAAGAACCACTTAAAAATAGAAATTTAAAGTTTCCGTCTGGTTCCGTCTGGTTCCATCTAGTTCCATCTAACCATAATGATTCTGTTACTGTGTCATGATGCTGCTTCGTGTTTTTGTATTTATGTCTGAGTTTTCTTGTTATACGGTATAAACGATAGGTAACATTTGCGCGTTGTCGAAATTAGACTAAAGCTTTGACGCTCAGAACATTTCAATCACCCGAGGAAAGAGAGGTCAGTTTTTGGAAGTACATTTTTTTAGCCAGTTTCAATAAAACTGGATAAAAAATGGCTGTCGACCTTTTTTCAATGAAGCTGCAGTCCACTTTCATGTATCGTCCAGGCTTCAGTAGCCTTGCATAGTTTTTTTTTTTTCTCGTTATTGACAAGAATTATTCTCTTGGTTTTTCTGGGTCTTTTTTTTTTTGGAAATTTTACAGATTTAACTCTCTGCAAAATAACATGTTGAGTTAAAAACTTGTGATATCGGCCTATTCGAATTAAGTGTGAGGGATGTTGAATAAGAGATAGATGACATGAAGACCAATAATATGAGGCCAAAAGTTCCTACCTTACAAGAAAAAGAGAAGCTGGTAACTTCCCATTTTTTTTTTTCAATTTTCTGTAGCGCCGTATTTCTCACCGAACGAATGGAGTGACTAATATATTTAGCATGTCTAATTTTATACGCCAAGGACAAAATACTTGTGAAGGTGCGTGGTTCCGCAGATACAATATTTTGGGAATATGCCAAACATTTTCCTGCAAATATTAGCTCAGTCAAGGTGATAGACATTGCTAATCAGTATGAAGCACTGTAGGGATTAAACTCAATCAGCACGTACCTTAGATCAACTGAACAAAACGTGAGGAAAATGTTTCAAGGGCATCATAGTTGATAATGTGCATTTCTCTAGGACAAGACTCTCTTTCCAGCACGTTTGCTTTGATTGATTACTACTACCAATCTCTTCAGTGTTGAGTTTATAGTAGTAAAAAAGATTGCTAAACCTTTGGTAAATATGAGTTACCATAGCAATAGTATTGTTAGATACACACATGATTTTGGTTTAGTTTTAAGTGGCTCCAATTTTTTTTTTCTTTTTGTGTGTGTGCTAGCGGAAAATAACTGGCAAAGTAAGATTCAACACTTTTTTTGCAAAGTTAAAACAAATTGTAAAAAAACACCCAGAGCCACCTTAAATTTTCGCAGTTTTAAGGTGACTCTGAGTCTGCTTCTTTCGTGTTCTTCTTTTTTTTTTTAACATTGGAAAATTTTAGTTCTCCAAACGCTTGTTCATTATTTTTTTACTAGAAAAATTGTAGTCACCGCGCCGCCCTTGTTTAGGAGTCATTACCGTTTAACCTAAAATTGGAGGTGCCGAAAACGTTTTATTAACTTGTTCGCCAATGATTTGGCATTTGTTTGATAGCACTACAGAGAAAACAACATCTATAGATCGGATAGTAATGATCCAGCAAGTTAAAAGTGCTGGGAAGTTGTGGAAGTGAGGACTACGCACACTTGTTAAAAATAACGCCTCCAGAGTAATTATTCAAGTTAAACGCACCATTGTTTTTTTATGCGGATGCGCAATTTTTGCTAAAGCGCATATCAATATTAGATGAATGGAAAGGCTGCTATTATAATTTTGTTTAAGACAGCAATTAACTTGTAAAAAGATCCATCCACAATTTTTTACATAAAATACACTAATAGGCGCAAATGGCGATAATAAACGTCCGATGGAAGCAATAGGGTAAAACATATCTCTTCAAATTTCATGAAAATTAGACCATCATATTGGCAAAAGGTTTAGCTGACACGGTCCGTTGCACAGTGAAAGCTTCTAACAACACAAATATTTACTGGATTAGTCTTTTGCATATGATATTTAATAACTGGAGTGCTAACAAGTTCAAGGAAATGGCGGAGAAAAGAAATTTAAGGCATTGATTTCGTTGTTGCTTGCCGACATTTAATTCGCATCGCTTTCATTTACGATTAGCGGTAAAACGATCACCGAGAAGGAATACAAAATATCTCAGAATCCTTCTAGAGAAGTGTGTGGAAGCATGTGGAAATTTCGTTTCCCATCCCTGACTGGATATTCCAGGCAATAGGGCCATGCACTAAAATTTGTAGACAAGGCGTGGCCGAATCGCCGTGAAAATGTCTGAGTACACCACAGGCAGCCCAATGGTTGCGTGTGTCATCAAAAAAATATATCATTACCAGCAATCCGAGACATTTTACTCCCGCGGTCCGCGAGGTCAGTAGTTTCTTCAGGTTCTACTGTTCATGCGCTATGGCGTCAGATTTCATGTAAACATGGAGCGAAGTAGATTTCCGCGGAGGAATCGAGTTGATTATAAAGCATTAAATGTTCTTTCTACAGTGGATTTAGAAGTTCATTTGAAAGGAAGGAGAAAATTTAAAAGCGGATCTAAAGTTTATTTTGTGGAGAGACTTATCAGCCGGCGAAGATTGAAGAACGAGGTTTTCCTCTCTCGTCTTTTATTCCAACAAGCTCATGCCATTTCATCAAAATTGGATACGGGATGTATATTGCCAGAGCTATTCGAGATTCTTGAACGCATTGCTGTTTTATATAAGAAAGAGGAGATTCAGTGACCTTAAGTTGAAATTCTAGGGATTTCTTTTCGAAATCGAGCAAAACATCAGACATTTTTTGACGATTCAGACTGGAATGAGCTCACAGTGATACAAGTTTTGTTTTTTATAATTGGCGCGATTTGGCACTTGTAGGAGTCTGCAGATTGTTAAAACAGCGGTAAAAAGCGTGGAAATGCTAGGCTGCTAAGCTGAAGTAAATATGGCGACTTTTTTCACGAAGAAAACGATGGAAAGTGGTCGTTCTTCGCGTCCTACAGGACATTCGCGAGCTCAGGTAAAGGTTACGTCTAATAGTGAAAAAGCCCTATTTTCAAGATTGATTTGCGGCCTCCTATTTTATCATGGAAGGCTTTATTTAACGTATTTGAAAGATCGTAAACTGAAGAAAATTTTGAGGGGTCGGCACCGATGAAAGCATGAAACACACGGACAGCTCAAAGCATGGAAGTCAAGGTAAGTGAAGGTATTTGGATGAAACTATAAAGGAAGTACAACCGAAGATCTTTGTTATTTTACCTCTATTCCGCGGCTCGACGAATAAACGAAACGGTGAAAAAACTTTCGCTTCGTAGTGCAGTTGCATATTATTTATCAACGAGAGGTCGGCACGTAGAATTTAATTTATTTAAACTGCCAAAAAATAAGATTTTATTTCAGATCCCATACATTTCTTTGTATCTTCGGGAAGCCATTTTGAAAGTAATCTTTGATTGACGTACGGTATTTGTGACGCAATATGACTCGCATTGCTGGTAATGAAAAAGGCATCCGTTAAAAGGTAGAATTCCAACGAACCGAAAAGCGGTGGAAATATTGGTATTCTAGCCAAGCAAAGTCTCCCCACCTTCATTCTACTGTTTCTTGTCACTTTCTGGGACGTCTAAGTGCAATGCCACGTCGGATTTAAAAAAAATGGCATTGCAATTAGACATCTCACAACGTGTAAAGAAACAGTAGAGTGAAGGTAGGAAGGCTTTATTTGGCTAGAATATCAAGATTTCCACCGCTATTCGGTTCGTTGGAATTCTAGCTTTTAACAGTGTATATGTTTCTTTATCAACTTTTGGCACACACCAACACTGGGCTACCTGTGCAAAACGTAGTACAGCTCCCAATAACAAGGCTTCTGATATTTCGCGCGGTCGCGGACCTGCGAAATCCCGCGAAATTCCAAAAAACGCAAAATACCGCGAAATCAAATACATATCAACAAAACATATTTGATACTTTTCTCGGCTATTAGACATGTTTTATTCAACACAAACGTCCAAATTTATCTTGAAACTTCGTCACTGCAACGAGTAAACAACGTCCCAAAACAGTACCAGACGTTTTTAGATGAACGTTGCGAAAAACTGGGCTCTAGCCATAATGTCAACCGCTTAAGCATTCGCACATTTCTCGAGCGAATTATTGTTGAAAAATCAATGATTATCTTTGTTAAAAACACGTTGAACAACGCTGGTCATCTCGATGCAAAATTGGTCGATTTTAGCAAAATTTGCCAAAAAAGGTTCCATCGGAATCGACTGTTTTTCACTCATTGTTTCTCGGCGAAGTGCCCGTGAAATCGGCCGATTTTCCCGCGAATTTGCCCCTAAAAATACCTCGAAATTTGCCTTTTTCCGCTAAAATCCCGCCAAATCAGCCGATTTTCCGCGAATTTTTCCCCACGAATATCCAGCGATATCGACCGATTTTTCTGCCTATTTGCCCCTGAAAATCCCGCGAAATTTACCTTTTTCCCGCGGAATATCAGAAGCCTGCAATAAGCGCCAAGAGTATGCGCTCGCATTCAAGTGGCACGGACCGGAAACCAAAGAGCGGGCGTGTCCCGGATGTTGTTTACGCTACTTTGTTTACGCCATGTTTTCTACCATATTTTCATTTCTACGCGCAAGCTTGTAACCCCTTTAGAGTTAATTATCTTCATTGTTTTGCTCTTTTTTTGTGTCTGTGTGTGTTTTTTTGTCTTTTGCATTTCAATTAAAAATCAATGATACGATTTAGTCCCTATGTTCTCTACGGCATGTTTAGCGAAATTGATCCCTTGACTCAAAGCCTTTATGAAAACATTGGATAAAGCTAGGTCTTTTCATAATTCAATATGGTGCTGACAAGCTCCGTAAGAAACGATAGAGAAGCGACTAGGTGCACCAGTTGAAGGGAGTTATCCGGCTATATAAAGGTTGTTACGCCTTTTCTCGTTTAAAGTCGTTTTCTCGGCTTCTAATATAAAAGCAAGTATGATCGGCAAAGGTTTAAAAACTAGTACGAAACGTATCAGAATTCTTCTGTAGAGTTCGCCGACGCGCGAATTTTCGTAGGAGCTCAAGGCCGTTACGGCTTGGACAAGAATCGACAAGCCACTGAGTCGAGCTTCACAAAACGCAAACCCCAACCGGTCAGAACTGTTTGCGTGAAAAATACCTTGGGTCAGTTTGTGCATTAAAAAAAATGTAGCTATCTGTAGATGTCCTGGTGGCTTTAAGCGAACATTATTTTGAGAGAGAAAATGCACAGTTGGAGATAATATAGCACGCACATTCTAGATGTTTACGTTGGTTTGTTTACTCGATATTTTCATCCATAAGCGCCACCGCTCACCATCCTACACTTTGTCATTTTCACACAGTGACTATATATTCTAGACCTATTGGAAGATTGCCGGTATTCCTATGTTTTCTATTAAAAAAAAACAACAACAACAACAACAACTCACTTTTGAGGTTTACCAATTGCTTTCTCAGAAAACTTGGAGCAATAGCATCTATGCGCGGATCGGTAACTGAATGAACAATGTTCGGATAAATATTAACACCCTGTTTACCGCTGATGATTAGTAAAATGCCCCCACGTACAAGGGAATTTTCCAGATCGAGTGCCCAGTATTCTAAGCTGTTATATAACTCAACCCCGCTCGAGTAATGTAAAACGTTTTTATCAGTTCAGTTTATCAGAAGTATAGGAATTTGCCCGTGGTTCTATATTAGATTCACAGGCTATTTGATAAGAATGGCCCAATACGCGGACGGCAATATTGCGTTCTGTGACAGAAGGAAATCATGATCGATGTATTATGTTCGCTTTTGCTAAAATATAAAGAAGAAAGTGTTTTACATGAACATTTATCTTTTTGTTTTTGTGTTTTTGTTTTGTTTTTTGCGGTTCAGTTCAGTTCAGTTTATTTATTTTTTCATTATAAACTTCAATGTTTTGCAATACAAATATGTATGTTGTTGTTGTTTGTCTAGGCTGCCGTTCTTAGACCACTTGCTATCAGAGCTACATATACAGTGTAACAACGATCTGTTCTAGTCTTTATTGAATATTTATTGTTTTCCCTCTAAGTTTTAAAGGTGTAAAAACGAACGATAAAATCCGACGTTTCGGAGTAGTCATGACTCCATTATCAAGGAAAATATAAACGAGATCATGCAAATTACAGCATTTAAAGCGATTTTGGCGCGAAAACATTAACATAAGAGGGTGCGAAGATTATAAAAATACTTTCGCACGAATGGAGTCTGATTGCACGGTGAGATTTGGCTTTTTAAACTTTAAAAAGTTCTTATAAAAAGCATTTCGTACACTAAGCAGTCAAATTTAGTTTTGCATTTCTTAAGGACTTGGAAACGCCCTAGTAGGTCGTGAGGCATTGTTCCGTGCATGTTCTTGTAGTGTTTGGCAATGGCGGAGGATTGTTGTTTGTGTCCTTTTACACGATTATGTAAATGTCCGCGTGTGTAACCTACATAACCCGCATCGCACAGATCACATTGAAAACCATAAACAACACACTGCTGATTTACAATTGGTGGTTTTGTTTCTTTGACATTAAGTTCTTGTTCAATTTTCCGGCTCACAAACACGGGCTGAATGGTGGTATGTATTTTTAGGCTAGGGGTTAGTTTCTAAAGAGACTGTGGTGCTGCGTCGGTGGGGAAGTAGTACACAAAAAAATTGGTTTTGAAAACGGAGTTGATAAATGTAAATTGACCACCGTACAGGGATTCTAAAAGCTGACGTTCCCAGCGTTAGCCCTTCGTCGGAGCGAATCCGATTCGCTTTGAGGAACCGGTCATTATTTAGCAGGGGAAGGGAGGGAGGTACTATATTAAAGTGCACCTAACCCCAAAATACGTTTTTCGCTAAAACAAATCTTTGCACCTGTTGGAAAAGCATTGCGCTCTTTTTTCTTCTTTTTTGCGAAATGTTGGCTATTTATAGGCTTCCAAACTTACAAAAAATAAGCATCATTTGGTACATGACCGAGTGAGAAGGGGTGTGGGTCTATTCTTGAATTGACGTCAAAAACTGCTTTGCATGCATGTTTACAAAGACTTAATGCGATGCAAATCAGTTTGTGACGTCAATTCAAGAATAGACCCACGCCCCTTCTCACTCGGTCATGTACCAAATGATGCTTATTTTTTCGTAAGTTTGGAAGCCTATAAATAGCCAAAATTTGGCAAAAAAGAACAAAAAAGATCGCAATGCTTTTCCAACAGGTGTAAAGATTTGTTTTAGCGAAAAAATATTTTGGGGTTAGGTGCACTTTAAGGGGAAGGGTCACTATCTTTTAGCCTCTCTTTAAAAAAATGCCTCTTAGGGGAGGTTACAGTTTTTTTAAAGAAGTAAGGGGGGAGGGCCAGAGTTGTTTTGGACCCCTTTGGACCCTAGGAGGGAGGGCCTCAACTTCTTGGCCAAACTTTTTTCTCAGTTTAGTAGCCCTCCCCCCGCTAAATAATAACCGGTCCCTGACGAAGGGCTAACGCTCGAAACGTCAGCATTTAGAATCCCTGTACGGTAGTCAAACCATATTGTTGTCGATTGATTGATTGATTTACACACGATCGATGTAAAGACAGCATTACTGATGTGGTACGGTGTGATAAATCAAGGGAATGACACTTATTTACAACTAAATCTATATATACTATATATTTACAACTAAATCTAAGTAAACAACGTAGAGTAACCTAACTCATTTGACTTATTTAAATTAGGTTTAAACCTATTTACATTTCGATATGCCCTGGTTTTATCACTTACAAAAATCCATAAAACAGCACAACGGTGTGACAACGATTTCGTATCATTCAGCAATATCATTTCCTTCCAGGTACGCGGTGGTGCGTCACACAATAATTTCATAACTGGTCCCAAAATTCCAAGTTTGAAGAACACTTCGAACTGAGTAAGAGGAAACAATGGACCTCACAATTGCAAACAACAGTGAATAATAATTTGTAATTTAAAAAATGTTGGCTGGCATACATCGAAGACTATTAGTTTCTTGAGCCCTACAATATCTTATCTTTTACCGAAGGAAAAAAACTGAATCAAGAAGAAGGGAGAAAGAGAAACAAACAAAAACGGATTACTAGTTTTATCAGTTAAACTAGTTTTGGCCAGTTCAGACGTATGTTGGTGTACTAAGGGGTATGAGCTCGGCCCTTTTCCTAGAAACGTCCTCGCGATAGCAAGGAAAAACCTTACGGCTGATACTCTTCACTGCTCTTTTCAAGTCGTGCTTTCTTAGAGTGTATATCAGAGGGTTGAATAGGGATGTGCAGAGCCTTAGATAGTATATAGCGGTGTTTACAGACCTAGGAGCTCCATATTGGTCACCGAAATAATGGTGAATGAGCTCCAGGATGAAAAATGGCAACCAGAAAATGACGTAGAGGATGAGCAGAAGAACGCATGTCATCACGGCTCTTCTTTGTCGCTTTTGCATCTTCTTTTCGCGCTTCATAAAATCGGCTGGTAGATTTTCACGCTTGATCCTTTCGCACTGTCTCCGAAGCAATAGCAACATCTGCGCGTCAAGGACCACCATAACAACCAGAGGAATGAAGAAAAATACGATGAAATTGAACAGGAAGTATATAGTTTCCTTCTCCTGCACGAGAGCCAGATCTTGTTTAGCGTTAAGGAGGTCGTTGACTTGCAATGTCCACGAAAGGCGAACTAATGATGTAAGGCTTATGAACCACGTCAGGCCAAGCGCGATGACGACCCTCGGACGCTGAACGATGCCATCATAACGTAAGGCCCACATTATGTAGATATAACGATCGCAGGTCATCACTGCGATGTGCAGCACGGTGGACATGGATGTGAACATAAAAAAAGTGGTGGAACTCACGCACACTGGAAACGAGAATGTAGCACTGCAAGCCACGAGAAGAGGAATACCGACAAAGCCCACGAGAAAGTCGGACACCGCTAAACTAGCCAGGATGACGTTGCTTGCTGTTCTGAGGTTTGAATAACAGCTGATAAGCAAAACGATACAACTGTTGATTACCAGAATAAAAACCATGAAGACCATTGCTGGTATTGTATCGGGACGAATCCCCCAATGTTGTTGAAAGGAGCTGTCATTTGCTATCGTCGACATCTTTTTCTTCGCTCTCGATCTGAAAACTGGTGATATGCCGGCGTCAAACGTCTCTTTATTACCTCAGCGCGTGAAGATGTATGTTGTTGATGTCCGATGGCTGTTGGGGAAAATAACACGATGGAGGAATCGAATGACTGCCTTCAAACTGTAAATAGAAAAAATATATATATTTCTTTTGTTAGCCAATCATGGACAGCTGAAACCTTCAACGAATCATCGCAAAATTAAAAGAACTGTGTTCCAAATCAGTTCTTAATAACATTTTGTTGTTACAGCTGCGGAAAAATTGCACAAAAAGTTGCCGTCAATTTACAGGTTTACTAGATGAGATTATTTAAGGGCGACATTTCGCAGCACTAAACTTTGCTATCTTTCTTTTAAACTCGGTGAACTGACTTTTTTTAGGATTCCTTTGCTCGTGCTAACTCTAAACATTTTTTTATTTCCATTCGCAAAGAAAATGCTACCCTGTTGTGGAAATTTCCTATATCGAAGTCTTCACAGTTTGACGTATTTGCTTCTTTGGGGAGAGCATAAGATGTAAATTACATGTAATGTTGGCCAAGTGAAAGTCTTACCGACGATCTAACTCTTTTCCTTCCAGTTTTGAAATAGATTAAATTTCACAAGATTGATTTCAATTAAGCCTAAGATAATTTTTAAACTAATTTTACACATTCGTATTTACTTTAAACCACTCAAAAAATAGATCTTTCTATCGTTTTAAATTACGGGTCGTGACAGCTGCAGGTCCACCTATTGCAGTGTTTCTTTTCTTTTTTCTTTTTTTTTTTTCAATACGTAATACTTTGTTATCGAAATCCCCTAGTGGGGCATAAATATTTGCAAAAACGAAATGGTATTTCTCCCACACCTTGAAATTTTGATTAAATATATATCTTGTGTGAAAAAGTTGATTTTTAAGCTGCTAAAATTTACGCCCGCTAGATAAGTTTCTCTCTCATGTCTTTCCCCTCCCCCTGTTCTGCTTCTTTGTGGTTGTTTTTTTTTTTTTTTCTTTTGTGGCGGAAATAGCTTGTGCTTTCGAGAACCATTTGGTTGACCTTTTCTACAACACCTTACGCATTTATCCAAGATATAAAGTTGTTCAACTTATTTAGTTTTTTTTTCTTTTTTAATACTCAACTAAGTTCTTCTTTGGTTAAAATGGTCTCATTCGACCCTTGTATTAAATTTCACTTCCTGCCATTAACTGTTGCTTTTATATACCCATTTCCTCTAGGACGGCTATTTACAAAACTAAAACAACTTGATCTCGTTAAACTAATCTCAGAGAAAGCGCTGCAAGACACATCCTGCTCCTTTGAATCCTTACAATTGGCTAAGAAATTTAACTCAGGCATGGCCACTGGAAAGCATATTCAAAAATTCTTAAGATAAGTTTTTACTGCTCTCATTCTGAATGTTGTTGCTCTTGAAAGAAATTTATTCAAACTAACCTTTAAAACTCTATATAAGACTGAAAAAAAAAACAAACAAACGAAAAAAAAAAAATTTCTGCAGGAACTTTGCAATTGAACTGAAATTTACCTAAGGCCTGGTTCAGACGCCGCTCCACTCATATGCCGAACCAAATTGAATTAGGTTCGACATTGGAGCGACATCTGATTCAGACGGCGTGCCGTGCGTCGAACCTAATATGTATTTTATATACGAAGAATGCATTATACATTTATACATTGTCGTAATTAATACATTTGGTTCGGCACGTGAGAAGAGCGCCGTATGAATCAGTTGCCGCTCCAGT
This sequence comes from Galaxea fascicularis, assembly GCA_948470475.1. Taxonomy (NCBI): domain Eukaryota; kingdom Metazoa; phylum Cnidaria; class Anthozoa; order Scleractinia; family Euphylliidae; genus Galaxea; species Galaxea fascicularis. Next base: position 5,372,191 of record OX419346.1, read on the forward strand.
GTCGAATAATGCGGCAGACCTTGTCGAACTTAACAACGTTGCCGCACCGAATTAAAACTGCCGTACCGAATTGATTCAGCAGACGCCGCTCTTTTGCTGGACTTAATTCACCAGTTACTTGGATCTTGATATCGGCATGCTGACCTTACTGAAAACGCTACAAGATATATTCTACTCTTTTCTGCGCTTGGTTGCTTTAATCAAAATTACACAAGGTAGCCATCCTAACTGGCTACGGTATTGTCAAAAGAAGTTACATAGGACACAGAGGGTCTGCCAGACTTCAACTTGTGCTATTAATTGCACGGGCAACAAGCTTCGTCAGGTGATGGTTAATCGAGACAGCAAGACAGCAAGGCGGATGAAATTGAATTTAAATTTCGCAAGAGAGGATTTGTTTCGAATTTTCTATAATTACAATGATTAAGATTGACATTAAGATTACTATCATGACTGAGTTTGTGATTATGCCGGATCATAATAAGTCTTGCAGCAGTGAGGCCTAGTTCTCAGCACAAGTAACTTCCTGTGAGCACAGGAGTGCACCCAAAATTCTGCTAACAGTGTGCACGGCGTCTGGTCACGATAACATCATGATTGTCTGATGTTGACTTTTCTATTATCTATATTGAATTCGACATTTTGGTAATAGTCTTGGTTGGTTGGTTGGTTGGGAGGGGGCCAAAATCCCATACATTTACTGAAATTAAAGGCGCGTTTGACCTCCAACAAAGATGGCGTCATAAACCGTGTAAAGATCAATCAGTACATATATATTGTACAGATTTTGTCATTCCTATTGAGGACAACATTATTTAGCTTCTAAAACAGCCACCCTGATCCCGGCCAAAATTCCGCTAAAAACACAGAGTTGACAATATGTAAGCCATCTGGTAATAATGATAAGATTATGATTGTCTCATGCTGACTTTCCAATCATCGATCACAAAGAAAGTTGATAAGAAATAATTGTTCAATATTTGAATTTCTAGTTTCGTTTAATTTTGTCGGCGTTTGGGGGCTGATTCTTCTTAACTAGCGTACTTATATTTAAACGGAGGAGGCAGGTGATTGTGTTTGGTGCGAAAACCAGAAACCTGATAAGGCACAAATTATCTAAAAAGCAAATGCTTTGAATTTGAGTATATCTTGCCTATCCGTTATCTATGCAAGCTAACCTTTAACACTGGGTGTTATCCACGCTAAACCCACTGGCGATCTTACCTAGTTTGAACTGAAGCGAGCCGCTTTCTCTTGTTGATTCATATAAAACGCTCACTGTATCAGTAACTGCGGTTAACTTTTGCTGCTCACGATCTAGTATCGTCTGAGGGTGTGCTTCCTTCAGTCTTGCAATCAACTTTCTTTCTGCAAATCAGAATTATCTTAGAAATAGATATTCCACCTGCCACCAACATTATTGCCCGTAGGTTCTTCTAAATTAAAGCAGTTTGGCCAGCGTTTGGCCAAACTTTCGTGTCATTTGTAAAAAAATAAAATAAAATAAAATAATCGAAACTTTGGTATCACCAGCACCAATAACTCGAATGTGGTTTCTTAATTTTTAGTAACCAAACAATGGACTTAGTGTCTCTTTTTCATAAGTTTACACATATCGCTAATAGATATCTCCCTTAACGTATGAGAGAGTTAAATGCGTTTGTTTTGTGAGGCGAGAAAGTAGAAAATTACCAACTAGAAAATCTACTGACTATAGTAAAATCCATGAACCAATCTTTAAACCATTAGTTATCGCAGAGAAGAAACTCACACAAGATGGAACCCTTGAAACACAGGAAGCAAGCTTTAGCCTCTTCAGTTTGCATTGTATTAGCGAAAGTCACCGCTTGTAAAGAAACTCTTTAGACAGGTATATAATGATTTGTTTTTAATTTGTTGGTTGATATGGCAGATATTTTGTTTTGCAAAGGCTTGATTCCGCAATAAGTTGCAAATGATTAAGCTTCTCGAAAGCTCCCTCAGTGGTTTTGAAAACAAAGGTGAGTATGCATCACACAACGAAAACAGACGAAAGCTCAAAAGCAAACCTCTGAAGAACACAACAACATTCACATCATCTAGTTTGTATGATTAAATCATGAAAATCTTCATTTGTCCCTCTCCTTGGATATATTTCGTTTTAATCTTTTTTGTAAACACAGTGAGCCATGACACTTCCAATTTTAGACACTTTCTTGGTTCAGGAAAATTTAGACGGTTCTCGACTTTGCAGAAATCAAGAAAATCAAGATAGTGAATTCAAAATAGTAGCTATGTATAATTTAAAGACCTAATTTCCTATCGATCCTAGTGGATCTCAAAAGATGCAGTTTTAATAGTGATATGTAAACTTCAAGTGCTTATCAGTAACGGCAGCAATATTTTTCATAAGGAAAGTGTCACAGGTTTGGAAACCATAAACCTGAAGTTATTAAATAACTTTAAAGGGTTTTTTGTTGTTATTTGCCTTCTAAAAAGTACTGTTGAGGTTGGTCATAAACATAAGACCGATTTGAAACCAAGCCAGCTGACAATTAAAAACTTCAAACCACGAACCAAAACAAATGCTGTTTTGTAAGTCAGATTTCCGCGCCTTCCCGCTGTCTGCCAAACATATTAAGCTTTTACTTACCCGGAATTAGAATATTTTAAGATTTTCGACTGTCATTTCTGTCAGCATAATAACATTTTTTAGTTTTTTTCTTTTTTGGAAAAACAAGTTATTCTTTGCTGAATTTTTTATAACACATTTCCTCTTACCTTGATTCACATCAACAGTGAGGATTGTCGCCCTTTGGTGATTATTCACAACAGACACTAGGCCTCTAGAGTCTCTTCAAATGGGGATGCAATATATGTTTGTACTTTTTCTCTCTTGGATGACACGTACTTAGTACACTCTTTTACACTTCTTCTAGCTCTTTTTACCTGTCAAGTGAAGAAACAAATGCGGCTTTTATCAATTTGTGGACGCCTACAAACGTTAACAAGGTGTCACCGCCAGTTCTGCAGTTATGTCTCTGAATCCAAAAATTATCATAGAAATAGACCACTCACCACCAAAATTATGTGTAGGTGGTTATATATTAATGCAATGTTGACAGAAGTCTACTTCGCAGCCGTCTTCTGCGTGACATCCCAAGCAACGGCTGCGAAAGAGACTATGTTGACAGAGGGGGAACTTGAATCATGCAATTTTTCAGACTGGGCGTTTTCACAGCCTCATTTTGTTAAAAAAAAAATACCTCGGCATTATCAAAGTCAGTCCTTGCTCGTTTTGCTTCGCTTAAGAATCAAACTTCATAACATGAACGACAAATGAAATGCTCTGTACTGATTTACTCATCGCGTTTTTACATAATCAATCATTTCAGTTGTTTATTCAACTAACTGCGTCTGAGAGTTGGAACAAGTTTCAAAAAATAGAAGAAATACTACGTTTGAAAACTAATGTCGATAACCACAAGTTATGCCAGAAAGCTTGGGAAAGATAGGGCCATGTAAGGCCTTGAAGAGTTGAAAGCATGCATTAAAACACAAATGAAAAGACGGTTGCATTTAGGAACGGCTGCATTGGAAAGCTATCAAATATTTACGTTTTGAAGAGTTCAAAGCCATGCAATAACCTTTTGACGACGGTCAGCTCATATATCGTTCAAAAAAGAACGATAACTTTGGAAAATTGCACTGAACGGTCTCAAAGCGGATAAAGGGACTTAGGTGAACCTGTGCTACAACAGCCCGCTTGAAACTCCATCTTAACAAAAGGTCTCTCATGTTCAGGTGACCCATGCCCACAGCCGATTTCAGTCAAACTATTCGTAAAAATTGTAGTTTTTCCTTTCGTTTGCTTTTTGTTTGAAGATTCATATCAAGTTACCTCCGGAATTCGAAAATTACATATCTAACACATATATTTTATCGTAAATTATGACATATATTTTAATTTGTTTTGTTCTCGATTGCTGAAAAAAATCCACGGACTTTGGCAGTTACTTTTGGTAAGTTGAGTGTTTATAAGGCCTGTCGTAAGGGGTAAAATCGGATGGGGAAAACTGCGCCATAGCTTCCTAGTGCCTGCTGGAATCGCTTAGTTACCGCCAGATTTGACAAATTTAGACATTTTCCCACATTTCGGTACCAATTTCATCAATATTCATCACGATTTTTCCACGGACTCATGTCCCTGAAGTTTCACTTGGTCACGTGTTTGCTGCTGTTGCTTTTATCATTCATACCGGGCAGCAGAGCAATTGGTAATACAGATAGTACGAGTAACAATTTTTCGGTTCTGTCGTCGCTATGTTGAATGATGTTGCTTTCTAAGTTCGTTACAGTCACCATAAAAAGTTAGTTCGGCACAGACAAATGGGTAACGACTGTTTTATACGGTATTTCGCTTTCCCATCACAAATTTGCATAACCGCAAAACTACTGGTGTGTGTGATTTGAAACTTTTCACTGCACAATGTTTGAGAAATCGAGAAAAGCTCGGAGCACTGGTCCATGTTGAGTTCAATCCCAATATCTGGGACATCACGACGCCTAGATCACAGTTTCCGATTTACTTCCCGAAAGAGTTGACCGTAAAGGCTGTTCTTTCTATCTTCCAAAGAAATTTCTTGAGGAATATAATTTATGTTTTCTCAAGTCTTTGTGGTGAATTTTGCTTTATCCACCTCGCGAAGTCAAAACAAGCCAAAATTGCCTTAGTAGGTGCTGAATCCATCTACAGAGCGGCCAGGGAGCCAACTTCACCCCTTGTTAGCCATTTTTGAAAACAAAAACATTTGGCGTCTCAATCGCCGAGAAATCACCTCTCACCTCCGGTTTCCTTCAGACGTTTGCCTCTACCCTCCATTCTAGCTTTATGATGCCAACCCGGGGGTTTCTGCAGTGGCAAATGGCTTGACAAACACTCATATTAAACCCAATACTCACCACTTCAGCGTACGCTCTCGACAGCTGAACAAACTAACGATCAAAAAGACTTGGAGCCTATAACAGTGTTTCGAAACAGCAGGCGTTTCTATGGCAATTCTACCACCGTGTTAATTGCTAGGAAATTACTAACCAGCCGTCGCCAAAGAGTTAAGACACAAGATAAAAAAAACGGTTGCATTAAGGATAGACTGCATGGGAAAGCTATCAAATATTTACGTGCTATAATAAAACGGAACATTTATAATTCAAAATTTTGAAAGAATCCCAACTGTTAGACGAGCTCAAATGGTAGATATAGACCAATAGGCGAAGGGGGATTACATTGTGCCCTCTTCTTTACTTGCACTGCTCTGCGGCTGGTTACAAATAAACACTCAGTTGTAACTGCTAGAGTAACTAAAACATAAATACTTTGTCCTGATGGATTGCTTCTTCATCAACTTAAGAATGGGAATTTACAGCCAAATATATTTAGTTTGCAGACATGTTTGGGTTTAAGGAATGTCACAAAAGGAATAATTCTAGACATCTTTCATTTATGAATCAAAATATCTTTGCGATCGCATAAACAAACAGCGAAGAGTTCCTGTGAAAACTCTTTCAGAATGACTATAATTGTGAGTTTGGTAAGGTCTAAGCCAAGATAACTGAGCTGTTTTTTTTTTCTCCAAGAATAATTGCAGTGAGAAATTACACAGACAATCGAATGAGCCAACACACAATTTACATATGTGGGCCGAACATAGATCTTGAAAGCCCTTAGGTTACAAGTACACATGTAACCAAACTTTCTAGATCACTGAATAAAAGATTGATATTTCACTTGAAACACTGCTATCAATTTTAAGTTTGTTGATATGAACTCTTTGTAACAAATCAAGGTAGTTACGAAGGAAATTTCGAAGTGTGGTGTAATGTGTGTGTAATTTCGTCGCCAAAAGTCTAGCCGGAGGCATTGACATCATGTTGGATCTACGCCGTTTGGTGCCCAAAATTCACAATAAACGACAACTTGCATTCTCAGCCGTGTTGAATCTGCCAAATTTCCTTCATCAGACTTTGGTTCCAGGTCATGCTTAACTGGCTTGTCAGTAAAGAGAAACTCTTTGGATTCAAAGTAAGCCGCAAAATCGTACTTAGAAAAAAAAAAGATTACGCGCTTCTGGGATCCATGCTTCTTACTGTTGTTGGAGCGAAATGCAAGAAACCTCTTTAATTCCAAATATCCCTTGCAAGGGCGTAGCTAGGGGGTTCCTGGGGTGCCCGTGACCCCCCCCCCCCCTCCTCTCTTTGTAAGCCTTTTTTAAGGAAACAACCTACAATATTTAGGTGACCACGTGCTGAGAACCCTGTGTTTGACACAGTGTGACCCCCTTTTGAAAATTCCTAGCTCCGCCCATGCCTTGGCTTGTTTTGGGTCGACTGAAGCGGACGCTATCGATCCGTCCAGACAAGATGGTGAGGTTTTTCCAGCATAGTTATTCGTAATGGTTGAATTCATAACTTTGTAAAACACGATCCTGCGGATAAGTGTAGCCATCATCGACCAGAGTCCAGTGACCGGGATGATAAGGTTGTCAAGGCGTCAGTAAATGCCATTTAAAATTAAAAACCGACCTTCTCGAGAAATTCACCCACTCAGCCAGTCTTGTTTTACCAAGTTATCGACATGTTTCAAACAGCTTACAATAATGGAGTTGTCTGAGACGAAAGCAAGCTCAGGGTTAGTTATAGACAACGAGTATTGATTCATATTTAAAACACGTAAAAATAGATGATTTTCTACAGAAAATGGATATTACAAACAAAGATAAATATTTTAAAGAAAACGACAACACTCTTAAATTTGTAAAACATGTTTCGACAGAAACTTCTGTCATCTTCAGTTGATAGATTTACAAAGCGTTAGAAGTTGAATTTATAAGTAGGAAAAATGCTAATTACATAGTAACAACGGAATGTACATGAAACGTGGCAATGTGAAAATTAAAAGGATAATTTCAGATTTACGTGATGCAGTTGTTGAAACACTTAGAGAATTCTGAACATCGTCACGCCTTGTGTTCAGTGGACTGTTTTCACATTTTAGATCACGCCTCCACCACGTTTCAACTTAAAATAAAAGAGGCATTTCATATTCGAAGAGAACAACCTTCTTTGAATCAACAACTGCATCACGTAAATCTGAAATTATCCTTTTAATTTTCACATTGCCACGTTTCATGTACATTCCGTTGTTACTATGTAATTAGCATTTTTCCTACTTATAAATTCAACTTCTAACGCTTTGTAAATCTATCAACTGAAGATGACAGAAGTTTCTGTCGAAACATGTTTTACAAATTTAAGAGTGTTGTCGTTTTCTTTAAAATTTTGACTTGCCTGCTGACATCAAGATCCTTTGGAAAGATAAATATTCCGCTTATAAAAAGAAATTTTAAAAACCAACGACTATGGTATGGTCGTATGTGTGTCTTAGATTGAAAACCTGCTTCCGACTCCCAAGAATAGTTTCATGTACACCAGGCTTTCACAACCCTCCTCACCGAAACCAAGCTGCACCGACTTCTGTAACAGACCTGGTGGAACCTGGTTGTTCACCAGGTTTTAAAAACCTCTACCAGGGAAGACAAAAGTCCACCAGGATGATTTTCTTGCAGGGTAGCACGCCTCACGGGGAAACTAAAATTTTATTCCAGGGAGGAATAAAATTCCCCAGGGAGTTTTTTAAAAAATCACCGGGTGTCAGGGAGGTCAAAATTCCACCAGGGAAGTCACATTTCGATAGAAATGCAATATTTGAATTTATAAACTACGGATGAAGGAAAAAGTGAAAACAAAAATATTCAGGAAGACGCTCTCAGAGAAGCAAACCATATCTTTACGATCTCTTTCACATTTGAACAAGTAACGGGGATTTTCAGTGTATGATATAGGAAAAGTACTTTCTGTGGGGACAATGTTTGACCTTCAACAACAAACATTAGGAACTACTTCATTTCTCGACCCAAAAGAGAGCTGTATCGAAACAGAATTGCAAGAGTAAGACACTGAAAATGATACAAACCTCTCAAATCTCCCATTAATTTTTCTTTTCAACGTTTCTTTACAGAAAAACAGTGATAAAGGTTTCCTGACGTAAATCGTGAGGTACATCTTGAGGACAAAGAAAGTTTGGTTTCCGATTCGCATAAATACGCATTAACGCAATATAAACGGTTTTAATGTAAATTTGGAGGTCGATCTCCGAAACGTAGACGGTGGGTTTGGAATTCACATTTAAGTATAAATACATTGACGCAAACCCTTTTATCTTTAAATTACAAGACTTCAGCATCAACACTGCAAAGAAATGACATTTTTCATTTGACGAAATACACTATAAATTAGGAGAAGGAGACCAACCGAGCAGACCGAGTACAAATCACACAGGTTGAAAACACGAAAAACCTATACTACAGACGAAGCCGCCCACGAGCTCATGGCTCTCTAATTTATGCGAGTTGTGAAGAACACATGTTTTCCCTTCGTTTATCAAAATACCAATAATTACAGGGAATAAACACAATAAAATAGTGGACGCCGTTATGCATTTCAAAACAAGCGCCAATAGGCTGAAGTAAGTTCATAGCTTGATTCAATTTAAAAAGGTGGCAAACGTGAGAAATTGCGTTCTAGTAAGCCAGGGTTGTTTTTTCTTGTTTGTCATGTTCATAGAGGGTCTCAATGGGGTTAAACGTTAGCCGTGAAACGTGAAACAAATTAACCATTAGGATTGAAACCGACAGTAAAAATAACCGTTAACCGTGAAAAAAATGAAAAGCATTTAGCATGACTTTTTTTACTATTATTATTTCGATTCAGTGAAATAGGGAGTATTTCGAGATATTTCGAGACTTCGGAGCACTTGACACCGTTATACCTCCGCAAGGTTTGTCTGACAAGACCAAACTAACTCACGGATCTCGAAAAAGCAAAAAAAATAAAAGTTTGTTTCATTTTCAACAAGAGACTTATCTCTGTTTTCAATGTAAGTTAACCGTGAAGGAAAAAGAAGGCCCATCGAGGCCCTCTTAACAAACAAAGTGGCGCAAGTTCCTCTATTCAACCACATGGTGTCTGAAGCAAATCCAAACCACATGCATTCAACGCATGCGCGACTATCTACTCGTCTCAACATCACATTCGGTTCCACCTAGATTACTTCCGCTACTTGTGGGAGTGTCAAAGTTGTTAATTCGTGTGTGAAATAATCAAGTGTGGGATTCTCACTGCGCATGCAAAACTGCTGCGATCACTCAAACGAACGAAATGGTTAGTCATTTCAATTGGCATCATAGGCAATAAAATTGAGAACCCAAAAATGGCGCACGTAATCTCCTGGATGAATGGTGAGCTCGATTCATGAGCAATTCAGTCGGATCTGATTAACTCGGAACCTCCCGAACACATCTTTTCAGTAGGGGAGGGAGAACTCTGGATATGGCGAAACTTCATCCCACACACCGCGGTTCTTAAAACATAATCGAGGTTTTCCACGAGTGCCTAAACTGAAAATTTCAAATACATGTAACTGCTGAAAAATGGAAAGAAGTCGTACGGCGCAAATGGAGTTTTAGGCAGTTAGGCGGCTACCTTCCACAACGAAGGCTAGAAAGACATTTGTGGTTTCAACCTGTGGTATTTCTATTCTTACCGCTTTGTCTTAACGGAATGGGAAATCAATTTGTTTATCACTAGTTTCCTCATTCACTTATCACGTAAACGGCAGTGGTACCTGTCCCTTTAAAAACTAGACGAGTTATCAGTTCTTCTTGATTATTTGAGGCCCGCGTGGTCCCATTTTGTTTTGATGGATGAACCCACATTACCGTAAATTACCGAAGTGATATCCCACCGATCCCCATTTTAAATATTTTCACTTAAAACGAGCGAGAGCGTTTTAAGGGATTTTTATCAAAAAAAAAACATACAAATTAACCAAAGAAAAATGTCGTACCTCACCACGAGTAGTTCATTGGTTGAAGCATCCGTCCACAGCACGACAGAGTTTACTTTTGATTACCATTCTTTGAAGGCATAGGTCGTTTTTCATGGGAACGGGAGAGTGCAGCATTCGGAGTACACTACTGCCTTTCCCTCTGGCAATGATTGCGAACAACTTAAGCAATTATATAGTTGACAATGATAACGTCACCAAAAACTGTTCAAGGTACATAGATGTTTGTGTATAATACGCCAATTTCCTGTTCAAATCCTCCTGCTTTAGCGCATCGATCAAGCTGCTTAGAGGAGCGGGATGTTGTAAAGTACCATTCTGTATAGAAATAGTTCACATTTACATTTACATTGAAATTTATATTTACATAAAGCGGTGAAAAGAAAAATGTGATCAGCGAGGCCACACAAACGTGTGAAACGGTTGTAAATTGCAATATCTTACGAAATCTCGTGTAGTTTTGCTTTGAAAACGTTTTTCTTTTTTCACATGCGCTGCACGTGCGCTATCACAATCTATTATTCACAAGGGAGCTGAGCAATGTTAAATTTTAACATCTTCATCAATTATTTATTACTTGAAACCAAATTCCTTTTACGCAACGCGAGTGAACGTAATTATAAAGGCCGCCAAAATGAATCTAAGGTGACGAAGGATAAGTCTGCTGTGGCTAGAAGATGCACGAAAGGTAATACGGCTGAAATTATATGCATCCGTAGGAAAAGAAGACGTCGGAAGTGGAGAAAATAATGGTAAACATTATTAGATTGAAAATATTGCCTTAAAACCGACATGATAAATTAGTTGAATCGCTTTGCTAATCCCCATCCACTTCAAACTAATAATTTCTGAAAGATAAAAATCGCCATATATATTGACGTAAATAACTTTTCATCAAAGGATTTATTATTAATTTCGCTCGTCAACAATTAAAATCCTGCGAGAAAACCCGACGACACTTTTTCTTCATACAAAATCGTCTGGAGACACAGGATATTTATTTTAGGCCAATATTAAACTTGCTCCTCAGACGAACTAGACGTGGTTTGCGATGAATATGTCATGATTTTACGGTTTACAGCGCGCCATATTAGAAAGAATTTACAAAACAATAATATTTTGGAAACATATCTATTCTCTCACAGTGAATGCTGATAAACAGAAAACCATGTGACAGGGTTTGGTCGACAGTTAGATGAAACATGGGTATACATATTTAAAAACAAAACGCAAGGGAAACGAAAAAAGCTGATCTTTTTGTTTTTTAACTGACGAGAAGGAAAAATAGGTAACGGAAGGTCATATTTCTCTTTTTTTAGTATATTTTTTATTCTTCAATTTGTTATGGTTTGTATCATCACCCAATTCTGATGAGGAGGGTGGGACGTATGAATGTAAGTTTCAAGGCAAATTATTCGACGTCTGAGGGTATGAATACCAAATAGACCATAACAGTATGACGTTTACTTCCCTGTTGTAGCCAAAGGTATACTATTTTCCAATAATTTCAAAACGAAATACAGTAGCTACACTTTTTATTGTCAAATACACTGCTTTCTCATTCATCACCACGTTAAGTGAATAGCTGCACCTGTCTGGCAGCTTGCTCGATTTGCCTTCCAACATTCAACTTTTGAGATTAAGAAGAGCCATTCTTCTTGTCCAAGAAAAACAATATAAAACTATATAAAATAAATACATGCAGGAGCAACCTCTGAGCTCTTAAAAGCTGCGATGACATTTTCCTTTTTAAGGCACCAAAAGAAAAACAATTTTCCGTGTTTTTTTTTTTTTTCAATAGTAAGTGAACCAAAAAAGGTTTCTTTAAAGATTATCTACCGAGACATCGGAGTTCTTTACTCACCGTGAACGTTCATGTAAGTGAAAGACGCGATCGAATCCCCTAGTTGAGTGCTTACGCGGACGTGTGAGCACCGTGTCCGTACACAGCCTAACTAATCCTTTATTTATTCAAGCTTCACCTCATGTTACTCTTAATTTCCTGAAAACAAAGTTGTTCATCATTCACCCCGCATCATGATGAATTATTCAAAGTGTACCTTTCTCATCTACTAACCAGCCGGGCGTATATATTCATCCCTTCTTAGGAAACTATCGACTTCCATACAGTAAACTAAGCAAACCGAGTTGTGGTCGAAACCAAAGAATTCAGTCGCCTATTATTTCTTGTTATTCGAGCGTATGGGTAACCTTAACAAGGATTATAGCAATTATAATTTACTCAACACGTATGAAAACTTTTGCTCTTAAACTTGAAAGGGTAAATTACATTTAATTAGCAGGGCAGACGCTGATTTGTCAATGGGTGATTATCTATTTCCTTCAGCTATTCAGAAATTTGGTCGATTCTGTCTTCACTAGACACAAAAGTGCGCGGAAGAAATTTCTAGCTGGTAGGTTCAATTACGATATTTCTTCTTGAAACAATCGAAATAGAGACAATTAGCAACTCCGGGATCCATATTGTTTGATATCACTGTCGTCCAGAAAAAAATATGTTTTCACTTCCTTAATCATTCAGTATATTTTCATTTTAAAAACTGAACCATTGACAAATCTCCCATATCTGTCTGGAAGTTGGCGACTTGAAGGCCTAATATTACAAAGGCATAATTCGCTCATTATATCCTTTCTAAGAATGAGAGCTGCTGTATACGAAAAATGCAAATTGTATGTAGCATGCATTCAAAAAAAAAAAGAATAAAAAAAGGTCCTGTTTAGCTTTTGGCACTGCTTCAAACAACGCATAATAATTCATCCCATTTCTTTTGAACCATATGAAATGTCGTAGATCTGAAGCAAACATAAAGCTAAATTTAGCCCAAGTAGGAAGAACTATCTAGACCTTTATTCCTCTTAACTTTGCTCTCCGTAAATTGGATGCTAATAATGACCGCTAGAAATAAATTCCTCATGTGTGTGCGTTTTTCGTTTGAAACGCATAGCGTCTCAAGAACACACCATCTCCGCTCTAAAACGTGGCACTTTCAGAAACAAAGGGCCAAAACTACAGGTAAAAAGAAACAATTAATTGAGAACGATTTCTGGCTTGAAACAAGTTATCGTGAAAAACAATCGTAAGAATATTTGAGTCGGCCATGTTCACTTGGTGTCTCTCGCATAGCAGTGGCATGGCGGCCACAACAGTCAGTACTAGAAATAAAAAAAAAAGAGAGAGATAAAAAAATGCCTCCAAATTCTCTTTAAAACTGAGATGACGCTTAAATTACAAAACATACAACGGAATTATCGGACAAGGTTGTTCAACATTTTGAGAATTAATTCTAATGTGTGTAATTCAGGGTGGCTTGAATTTGATAAAATTTATAATTAATGCATTTCAAAAGAAAAGAAATGTATTAACATAAACTTTTCCTTGAATAGTTGTCTCAGTGAGTAGAAAATATTACAAGAAGACGTTTGGGTGGCCTGTTGAAGATAAAAATTTCAATGGCATTTCATGAAAGCGGCAGCCATCATGCATCACAAGCGAAGGAGTCGGAGTGGGAAGAACGCTAAGCCTATAAGCTTCACGGAATCGGAGTCGCAAGAATCTGAACGTTACTATTTTCTCAGTCCGACTCTGTCGGTTACTATTTTGTGAAAAATGGGTTGTCGTGAACGTAAGCAGTGATGGAAACCTACCACAATGCTGGGCTTCAGTCCTAGCAAAGCACTAAGTTTTGCCGCCCCACCACCACCACTACGATAAAAAGACAAACAAAAACGAAAAGCATGACAAACATAGACTAGGATAGGACAATTTATTGAATTCAACACAACTCAACGAGGATACAGATTAAACATATAGTTACATACATCAAAGATAAAGAATAAAGATTATAATATCTAAATAGGGAGTGAGTGGGGATCATCCAAATAGCTAGGCTAATTAATCTAGTGGATCATCGTCCTACAAGTTACCTGCGAATTCTTCTTTCGTTCGCTGACCTATATTTTAATTTCATAGCTTTACATTTTGAATCAAATGTGTCATAGTTTGTTGGTCAGTCTGTTGGGAAGAACTAGGACTCGGTCGGCTTCATTTTCACTAGATCATTATGCTCTGAGCTTCTTATCAGTACAAGTCCGACTGCGTTGCCAGCGACCAGCTCTTAGCCGAGTTGGACGAGACCTTGATGGAAATGGAAAAATCAAGGTCACGTGACCAGAGTTGTGACACCACCATAATTATGAAAGCAATACATAGGAAAGCATTACCCGAAACACAGGTTGGAGATAGGATTGCAGGACCAGGGATAAGATCCAGGGTTAGCTGGGGCGGATCTAGGGGGAGTTCGGGGGCTTCGATCAAACCCCCTAGATTAAAACCAAGGTCAAAAACTTGTAAAAATATAAAATAAATACAAGTAAATCTTAAAATAACAAAGCTAATTCTCTGCTGTTCATTGTAGCTAAAACGTTTTATTGTCTATTTTCTCGTGCTTCTGAAAAGTATCGCGTAAACAAGTTTAACTGTAATGTACTTTTATCATAGTTTGATCCGAAGTACCTAACTTTTTATCTCTATTGCGCAGCTTTGTTATATTTTAATGCAAAAACAATGGAATTTTAAAAAAATGAGACATTAAAACACGCTAACTTTGCCTCAGAATGCCGGAAATCGCGTTTCCGAGGACTAAAAATTCCAATTTTTTCGGGGGGGGGGAGGATGCCCCCGGACCACCCTACAGGGTTAGGGTTAAGTTCTGGGCCTTGGGACAATGTTTGTGTAAGGGGTAGAGTTTGGACGAGAATACGTGACGTGACAGACACGCACACCTCACTGTGGTACTATGGGATAAATGCTTGCTGTCCTCCCGCTATTATAAACCTAAAATGAGTTTTCAATTGACTGGGAATTTCAAGATAACCTTCCCTCCTACACTGGTTTCGTCCTTACATACAATGTTAGGCATTTAGGGGCTCATGTCAGCTTCCCTCCCACATCTAGCTCTAATTTTCTAAACTCAGATCTGTATAAAAATACTTAAAGCCATCGTGTTTACCGATTGGCATGGTTTCCGAGTTGAATTTATTAAGTGGCTGACTAACAGTATTTTTGCTTAAGCTGAGCTGGTTAAATCATGGGGACATTCCCCTCAATATTAAGTAAGAAAATCGTTTTACTGTCTGAGAGGTTTCCACCCCAAGGCACAACAAAAGAGAGAACGTCATAGTCGTTGCATATGATAAAGAGGCTGCGAGGAAACAAAACAAATACGTCCAAACAAAACGTAAACAGGTCCACAAACCGGTACTGACAACGTAGGGGTGCATAATAATTTCAGTACAGTTTCAGAAAGAAAGCTATAAAAATTATGGCTGGCAATGACGAATACAAAGAATGAAAGATAATAAATATTGTTAACTTGCCGCGAAGTCCTGTTGCGTCGAATTCCGCTTCGATAACACACCACGCATTTCCTCGGAGAATGTCTTGACTTCAAAATGTATAACCCTCGTCTGGATATCTACTTCAGTGACAATCAGTCATTTCCGTAGTTTTCGATAGCGCTGAGGCACGAAAACTCGATTGACTGATTGACTGAAAACACTCCTGAAGAAACCTTTCTCGCATTTCAAGATGGCCGCTAATGTTAATGCATGTGCGAGCGTTTCTCTCTCGGCTGTACACAGGCTATTCCAAATATGGGAACCCATGAAATCATACATGTCGCGTGCGCATGACACATGTTTTAATTGATTTGCAAGCATGCTCATCCCAGACGGATCATGTGTCCTCTGTAGTTCGCCCCGTCTTTACACTAGACGCACAATTCGTCTGGACGGATTATGCGTTTCTAGTATAAAAACGGCCATTCTTTTGGTCAGCAACGAGAACAACGACCTCTGGCTGGTTCCGACTTTAAAGGCGGACTTCCGGTCGTTCTGCTCAACCTCAGATAATATATATATTTAGGCAAGCCTAAAAGCGGAGCTCCACAGTTCTTTCCTTATTGTATGGCATTTACCGCGGATAAAATAAAATCAATGCCCGGACTCGAGCCAGGACTCTAGTAAGGACTTCTGTATTGTGATTTTGGTTTTTTTGTGATAATTTTACCATTCAAACATGTGCTAACGTACATTTTCGATTTATTATCGGCCTTTGCCACGTTGGATCAAGGAACTACATGACTATGAGCATAAACGATTTTGCTTCATCACAGTTTAATTACATCCAATTACATTTCACTACAAATGGTGTAAATCTCTAAATTATAGATGAGCAGTCCCAGTGACTCACTTTTAAATCCAACATCACAACCGGTTATGTGCTTTGGCTAAGTCACAAATTTTTTAACATGTATCGTTGACATTTTAACCTCAACAAACC
>OX419346.1:5390994-5403494 GCA_948470475.1 Galaxea fascicularis
TCTCTACCTACAGAATTTTTTAAAAGTCGGACTATAAACGCAGTCAATTGATCTTAGTTGTTACCCAAAAAATCGAAAAAATCTACCGAGCGA
The DNA here is from genome assembly GCA_948470475.1 of Galaxea fascicularis. NCBI lineage: Eukaryota > Metazoa > Cnidaria > Anthozoa > Scleractinia > Euphylliidae > Galaxea > Galaxea fascicularis. The sequence goes on from OX419346.1 coordinate 5,391,088, forward strand.
AAGCGGAAATATAAGCGAGTAAAGTTACGAAACTTCAAAAATTTGGAGTCGACAAGATTAGCATTTGAGCATGCGCGACACACGCGTGCTCTTACTTTTTATAGGTATGGCGTGAGTTGTTTACGCGCGCGCGCTCTCGGCTAAAAACCCTTTCGAGCCTCCTTAAAACTGTCTTCAAAATTTGGCCATGCAATCTCCCGTCACAAAAACGCGGGTTGAGAACTGCGTGTATGGCCAAATAATCTTTCCAAAAACAGTCCATATGGAAGCGCACCTACATGAGAGCTTGCACACGCAAGGGTTAACTGGAGTATCACATTTGACTTTGGCTTACATGATGGGGTGGACGTACGTACGGTCGGACGGTCGGTCGGACGGTCGGACGGTCGGACGGTCGGTCGGTCGTACGATGACGTCATAACCAAAATTTCTCGGATGGATGGGTTACCATATTTTCTTACCAATGGTGCTCCGCTATGATACTACTCAGATTTTGATAGACGCGACGCGACGATACCTGGAAGTAGTTTCCTTTGCTGCCCAATCTGGAGCTGAGGCTGATCATGAGTGCTTGTCTACTGCTTGCTTCATGGGAGTAGGTGGTAAAGTTGTACGCAACTGACGAACTAGGGGTGCACTGGTGGACAGTAATCGCTGTAGGAACCAACAACACCGGTGCTACTTGCCGGTTGGAAGTACTGTATTATTATCTTATTCTTGTTTTCTTTGCCTTTTAAAGGCTGGAGAGAAAGCGGAACTTGGGCTAACAGCACCTGATTTATCTAGTTTCGCCCGCATCACCGATTCCTTCCGCTTCTTCAAGTGTTTTATCATTTCCACAAATTCTTGAGAGATGGTGATCTTGCCATTGCAACTTCGATGTAAGCGCGATGAATAGTATCCTGGGTTCAGAGCCGGGCCAGTTGAGAAAATGAGTATCCCCAGGAGCCCATAAATGGGCTCCTGGTATCCCTGAAAACCAAAACAGAAAGCGAGTGACGGGCTTCTGGTCGCAGGAGCTGAGAAATTCCTTTCCATATCATCAAATTCGGACATAATTTGTACTTGTTTGCTGATTGGTTCTTCAAATGCATATAAACAACAACAGTAATTTGCTTACGAATTAAAAGCGCAGTCTCCCACCCGACATGGAACAAAACCTGTGATTAGCTTAGGAAAACCTTGGTTTCCCAACCGACAGCACAGCACGGATATGAGGTTCAGTATTCGTGTGACCAGAGGCCGATTTCTTTTTTTCCTCTCTCTCTCTCTCGGCGCTTCACACCTCGTGGACGCGGCTAATTTTCCTCCTCCAAGCGAAAAAAATTAACCTCTGCTATCCAGGGTATATGGATAGCTATTATCAACACAGAGTTTTACACCATACAACGACTTTAAACATAGAGATATTCCTCCCTGCCTCTTGGCCTCATTATCTGTAAATAACTCTGATCTATGGCGTGGATTTCAAACATGTCGTTATTGTTACGACTACGACAAAGACATCATTCGGAGGGATTTTCTGATCTGGCTTCGACGCCAAGTTTGTAAACAAGATTCATTTCCGGCTTCGTCCCTTTGTCTCAAATAGCCAATGAGAACCGCCCGGAAATCGGAACCGGCAAGGTCGTTATTCTCGGCGCTGACCGAAAGAATCGCGGCCTCTTGGGACAAGAATGATCTGGAAGTTGTTTTAGCCTTTCAGTTCACGGATGAAATCGAGTGAAATTATGCCAACGTACTCTAAGGTGCAGCAATTTAATATATATTAACTGCCAAGCCTGATAGCGGACGTCCTTTTCCTATTTTTTATTTTATTTTTTTTTTTTTCACTGCCAGTTACAGAGGTTTACAGGCTTGCCACTGCATCTTAAGAAATAGGCCCCTGTTCAAACGTCAAACGTGAAGTGCCGAATCTAATGCAAATAAGGAAAAACAATAGATTTTTCTCATTTGCATTATATTCGGCACATGTGAAGTTCGACGTGTGAGCCGGGCTTAAGTCTCAAAAGCAACACATCTCCGAGGGGACTCTTAGCATTAGCCTTGGGGTTTTCTTGAGGTCTTCTCACCACTTCTTCTTTCTTTATTATTATCCAATGTACGCTTCTATGTATGTGGTGAAATATTGATTGATTGATTGATTGATTGATTGATTGATTGATTGATTGATTGATTGATTGATTGATTGAGCTTGCCCCCACCGAAACAGCTTTTCTTCAGCCATTTTTTGCCCAAACAAGGAAATCATTCATTCAAGAACCAAACTTCTGTCAAATGAGAAGCGTCAAATAATTTGATCTGCAGCAGCAAAAGAGTTACGTAGCTCTTATTATCTCTTCTTTTGGGCTTAATTTGTTCGAGTAGCTATATGAACGTAATCTTAGAATGCGTTTGTGATCAGGTGATACAAAGTTACTGTTTTGAATATGGAAAACGAAAAGGGGGCTTTATATTACTTAACCTCCTGTAAATTAATCTTAAGCTAGACAACGCATATATGAAAGCTGAACAAAATATATTCAACCAACTGTTACATTAAAATTTGGTATTATCAACAGGGTTCATAGTGTAAATTGATCACCGCACATGGACTCCATCTTTTAGAATCCCTGTTCGGTGGTCGATTTACATTATCAACTCTGTTGTTAATATGTAGTACTTCCCCACCAAAGCAGCACCACAGTTTTTTTGTACAAACTACCCCCTAAACTCTTACATTGTTCGCTAGGATTAACAATCATGTCCATTGATTAGACTTACAAGTTACGAAATTTAATAACATAGAGTCCAGTCATGATCTAAATTAGGAATTGATGTTGGAGCATTTACGAAGCACTCTTAACCTGGTAGCAAAAGCTACTATTCAGTAAAAACTTCAAAAAAAATTAAAAAAAAGCGCTAACTGATGATTGTCTCCAAAGACCCTGCTAAGTTCTCATCATCATGCAGTCACAAAACACTCGGTGGTCAGGACTGCACGATCTCACTACCATGTCAAGTTCATGTCGGCCTTACTCCAAGTGTATTTCCCACCACGTTTGAAGAACATCTTTTCGTCAAATCCGCTGGCATTAATAGCGCTCTCCACTCCGACATCTAGTATTGATTTTGACGGAACTTTACCTCCGCCTCTGCAGTCGAGGAACCTCATCTGAATCAACAACAAATCAACAAATTCCTATAAACGATGGGAGCGAAATAAGATGGCGACATTTTAGCATGGTAAACGAACGCAACATGTGATTTTTTCAACACTGTGAGACACATACTAGGAAAAAACGAATTCCGAGTATCTCCAAATGTAATGGAATCGAAGCCCTTCCAATTAGTAATTCGGGTGCTCTACTAATGAAATACAAGTGACTCGGGAAAAACTCGTCCATATATATATATCGACATTCAGATCCTAACTGTATGTAGGACGTTGGTCACATGGGCCTATAGGCTGTTTAGGAGTTGCGCAGGGAACTGGGGCGAGTTTCAAATTTGAAGTACTCCATAAATTGACACCATCACATGAAAGATACCTTTGAGATTGGTCATATCACCAAGCTTGATTCTTTTAGGCTGAGCAGATACCAAGTTATGGACCTTGAAACATGGTTCAAAATCCATACAAACGTCTCTAATTTTCTGACAGCGTCCCCAAAACTATACAAACTTTGTACTTTTTTTACGATTTCTGTGATATTGTTAAAAAATTGGCAAATTTTGGCAAATTTGATTTTCACCAGTTTTTATCCAAATAGTAGGTGGATGAGGGCATTTTACAGAAAGCTGAATATTTTTTTAGAGTTTATAAGGTTTTGGGGGACGCAGCCTCATGATTAAAGACGTCTGTATGGATTTCGAACTGTTCGACCTAAAAGAACCAAGCTTGGTCAAACGACCAAACTCAACGATATATTTCATGTGATAGTAGGGAGCTTAAGCACGCGTGTTTTTGAGACGAGGACGGCAACCGGAAGTGAATATTTCGCACCCCAGGATAGCGGTCTCAACCAGACTTTTAAACTTAGGGTCTCTAATAGTGAAAAGATACTTAGCCATATAAATATAGTTGTGTGAAGACCAGTTAAAAGGGAAAACATCTCACTTCCGGTTGCCGTTCGCGTCTCAAAAACACGCGTGCTTAAGCTCCCTAGTGCCAATTTATCGCTTACTTCAAATTTAAAACTCGCCCCAGTTCCCTGCTCAACTCCGAAACGGCCTATTAAATAATTAAGAAAACAGTCCTAAGCAAATACGCGCGCTGATTGATTAGAAATTCTGTTTCTATAACTCGATAGAAACAGAACTAGCACGAGCTGTTGACGTAATGATGACGCGAGCAAAGAGAATTTACTTTTTGATAATCAAAGTTAACAAGTTGTTTTCCTTGTTTTCGTCGAAATGTTTTCTAAAAGAAATAGAAAACATGTTCTCCGTGTTTCTATCGAGTTATAGAAACATTCGTGAAAGTTTGGGAGAACTCGAAAAAAGCTGTGGAAACACTCGCCTGCGGCTCGTGTTCCCACAACATTTCTCGTTGTCCCAAACTTCCACTCGAGAAACACGGTACATGTTTTCTATTTCTTAAAACAAACGCGCCAAGTGCATTGTTGTGCATGTGTTGTGTCGATGAAATGCTTGACATTTCAATCCCCAGTGTTTCCCAGTGTTATGTTCAAAATAATGTTGAATATATATATATATATATATTCAAAATAGCCTGTATCCCTTGTGGATCCTCCATTGTCATCCGCTAAGTTGACTTCGGTCGTGCATCATGAATTTGATCCTTAGTTGGATTTCAAAACGGAGTTATAGGCTTCCCCTACCTTGTCACCTCGAAAGAAAAATTCCCCGGGATCCCACGTTCCTTACCACGTAAATCCCGCTTCGATTGCCGTGTTGCCAGCATGGTTGTCCTGATGGTGTAGTGGTTATCACACCCGACTAGTAACGGGGGGGACGTGGGTTCAAATCCCATATATATATAATCACATATTTTTTTTAATTGTTTTTACTATTATTTCTCTCAATAAACGTCCCAAGATTTGCGTTTGCGCGCATTATATAACTCAACAATACACGCGCGTGACGTAGGGCGCGTACTTTATTGGGAATATAATGAACTAAATTCAGCCAATAATAACTCGCGAAACACTTCGAACATTTTATAAAGTTTAAGTATGGCCTTAGCCACTGAAGCATCCGACCGAGTAATCGGCAGGTCACATAGTAGACTCCTATAGGGAGAACTCGGACATTTTTTTTCGTCCGCGTATAAAAACCTTCGGTGCAAATTTCATATTTAATGCATGCAGGTTTTTTTTTCGAAATGCTAATCCCCGCTTCTTACCTGAAGTTTTCGAAAAACTCTTTCAAGGTAAAAAACTGGACAAGTCAAAACTTGTAACTCTAATTATACAACAATCAAAGCTACAGTGTTAGCTCAACTGTTTAAGTTGCATCTCTCAGCTGTTCAACTAATTTGCCGGGAAACCGTCTTTGGCATTAATAGGTTAGCTGACCGGTGCACCGAGCATACAAAATACAAAATATATTGAAAAGTAGACAAGGAAAAAGTGTCACTTACGTATTCATCGAGGATAAGGTAGGAATTCTGCATCTGCCAGAAGTAAGAAACGAAACATCGTAGTTTAGGTGAAAATGAAGCTAACCAAAAACCCGCAATGTTCATGGATGGATGGACGGATGGACGGACGGACGCGTGGGTGGATTGTCTCGAGGTTAAGTTGAGGATTAACCGCGGTCAAAAAAAATTCCTTTTAAGACAGCATTTATTTCTTTGAGAGTTCAAACATAAACTGTTTGTGACTCTGTGCAGTTTACGAAATTTACGAATACCCCCTCCGCCCCCCATCCCCCAAAAAAGGACAACTATGCTGAGAAAGGTCAGTGCTGTGAGTCTCTGTTTTCGCTTTGAATGAGTAATCTCCAGAAAACCGATTCACTGAATCCGTTCAAAGAACGTTTTCTAATAAGAGATCGTAAAATGATTTAGTGAAGTAACAGAGTCACAATCAACAAACATATCAGCATTTAACTCCGAAAATTAAAAACATGATCTGTTTAACGGACTTCTGTCATTTTTTTTTTTCAATTGTCTTTTTCAATGCGGTTGACTCGCGTGCGTATTTTCTGGATTTAACGCCGGACCCCGATTAAACGCCCTAGCCCCGTATAAACGCCGGGTGAAAACTAGTAATTTTAAATTAAACGCTGGGGGCGTTTTGGTGGAGACCCCGGCGTTTGTTCGAGGCCACGGCATTTGATCCAGAAAAGACGCTGTACTTGCATTCCAAGAAGGGCGTTGGCGGAGTTACCTATTATGAACTCGAAACGTTTTTTTGTTGTGCCCATCTCCTTGCTATGTACTTGCTTGTTCATGCATTACTTAATATGTTCTGTTTTGCTTTGATAATAATCATTTTCGGTGACTTAAGGCTGGTTTTCACTAGCGATGGAGTCGGAGTCGGAGTCGGAGTCGTAATCAGAAGGGTAGAGCGTTATGATCTAGTGAAAATCAAACCGAGGGAGTCGGAAGCAGAAGGCTGTTCCCCTTTATGACTCCGTCGCTTATGATCTCGTGAAAACTACGTTGTCGGAATCGCAAGTGCTATTTTGGTATCAAACTGTAATCGGAGAGCGTGAGAAAGCATTGTGATTGGTTGGTTCTTCCGCTTCTGCTTCCGACTCCGACAACATAGTTTTCACTGGATCATAAACGACGGAGTCATAAGCGGAGTCTGAAGAAAATGGAAACGCTCTGATTCTTCCGACTCCGATTCCGTCGAGCTTTTGACTCCGCTTACGACTCCAATCTTTGATTTTCAGTAGGTCATAAGGGCCCTTACGACTCCGACTACGACTCCGACTACGACTCCGACCCCGACTCCGTCGCTAGTGAAAAACCAACTTTTAGGGACAGTTTGTCGGGTAGGGAGGAAGAGAATAATCATTCCGCCCCAAGAACCTTTCTCTGGGTCTCGGAGAATAGATAGTAATAAATCAATTTAAAAAAGTCAGAAAATTGCACCTTGTGAATAAACGCCGGCTTGAACTGACAAACGCCGGGTCCACTAGGCCAAGTTTGAAATAAACGCCGGGGGCGTTAAATTGACAAAATACGGTATTTGACAACCCAGTGAAAGGAATTGCTCCTCACCTTCTCATTTGATTCCGGAACTAGACAAGATAATGTTGAATGTCTTTCAACGAACCGATTGAAATCGTCATCCGAAATAACAAATTTTTCTGCATCTCTCAAAGCCTCTGGGCCACAGTTTTCTCCTTCAATGAGAAGACACTGAAATACCTGAAATAGACACAAAACGAAAACTGAGCACACCTGGAATTTCGATACGGGCAATTTTACAGTTTACAAGTATACACCACTGACATTGAAATGCCGGTAAACGTAAGAGCAGTTTTAAGGTTATTTTTCTACTCAGGCATCCCGTATATGAAAGAGTCATAACCAACAAGGTGCTTAGCGCGTAGCACGCCCTCGTTAGAGAATAGGGAGCTTTAGCAGCGAAGACGGCGACGGCAACGAAAACTTCACTTCAAAATATTACTTCTCGATTTTCTAACAGTCTTTCGCGATTATCTCAATTTGTTTAACATGGAAAATGCTGAAGAACAGTCTAAAAAGGGTCTAAATTTCTATGAACGGCGTTAAAGAAAAAAAGAGCAGAAATTTACGGCGCTTACGTCCTCGAGAAAACCTAAAATTTGGTCATTTGACGTTATTGTTTTGAAGAGGACGGCGGGGCAATGTACAAAACTGTAAAACGCACGTGCAGAGCGATTTTTTTTGTCATTAAGCCTATTGTTTTGAGGCGTCCTCGTTACCGTGCCGTCCTCTTTGCTAAAGCTCCCTAACTGTTGAAGAACCCTCGACCTCACACTTTGTATAGAGTAAGTCAAGACAATAGTCGTCGTTTTCATAGACTTAGGGGGCTTTCGATGCTGATGCGATTGTTTTTTTTGTTTTTGTTTTTTTTTTTTTTCTGAAATCAGATGTGGCGTCGCCGGCGCGCGGTTAGTCTCCTTCGTAGCCGTTATTAGGCTCGTCACGTAACGCTCCTCCCCATTAACGGCTGCTCACTCGAGCTCTGCATTCCTTTCCTCAAACTGACCAATAAAGAGCAGGCTTCCATTTCCTGGAAACCTGGACCTTGTTGTGTTTTTGGCGGCAAATGTGATGAGAAATATGATTGGTGCAGCTGCTAACAGATACATGCAGGTTAATGGTTCTCAGTAACAAAGCGAAAGGAATGCAGAGCTCGAGTGAGCAGCCGTTAGTGGGAAGGAGCGTTGCGTGACGACCCCAATAACGGCTGCGAAGGAGACCAGCGCGCGGTGGACCGGTGGGTGGCTACACGAGTTACAAAGTCCGTGATTTTGTCGCGAAAAACTGATTCAACTCATTGAATTTCTCGCGATTTCTCAGATTTCTGCGATGCTTTTAGCTGTCGCTATCGCATCACTTGTGCTCAAGTGGCTACACATGCGATTTTCACCGCGCGCTGGCGACGCAACCATTAAAAAAAAATCGCATCACCATCGCATTCTAGAAAACGAATACAAAGGCACAAGAGGGAACAGGGACGAACTCTTACCGCATCGACATTCATACCGATATAAGGTGACAGCCCTCAAGCTGCACTTTCCTTTGTTCCTCTTCACGCTTCTAAAAGTGTCTCAGAGTTAAAAACTTTATTGCTGATCACTCATTAACTCTGCCGTTTGTTGTGTCCCTGTTGGTTGAGGCTTAGGCATTTTGCAGAGTGAATTGAACTTTCGGCATCTTTCCCCAGCGTTCCCTTACTCACCTTCCAACGGACTGGAGCAAGTTCCTGGATTTTGTGGTTCATGTCTTCCTCAACATTGAACGAGTTTACTACGGTATTAATTTTAAAGGCCACGTGATATTTTCTGCACCAATCACGCGCATTCGACAGGCTGCGCAGGTGATCTTTCCCATTCTGGTGACGCCCTATCTGAAGATTTGTCTCCTCGTTAAAACTGTCACACGACACGGCCAGAATGTCCAGAAATTCTCCTAAAACCAGCAAATTATATTTCAAACCAAGTATAGACGGGTTGTCCTTTACTACTGAGTTTAAGAGGGCTGGACGTAAAGCGAAGTATCCTTAATATAAGCATACCGAAAACGCATAAAGAACACCAAAGAAAATATATCGAGTACAAAAAGTAATCGGCTATAGGTGGTTTTTTCACATCACAAGAGTTGACCGTAACTGCGCATGATGACAGTGGACATTAATTAGGGAATCGTGCATGCGGTTTATTCATTTCTCATTGGAAGCCCGCTTAATGCGAATACAAATTTCAATCAAATCTAACCAACCAATCGATTCAATGAGATTTAACCAAGGTCCTGGCCAAAAAAAAAAATACAAATTTCGTTTCAAATGAATCACGTTAGCCATTGTAAAGTTTTGTTTGAACTGATTGAACTTGATTACTTAAAATGCCCTTTGTCTCAGCCAATCAGCGTTCAGTAACTTTGCCCTCTAGTGATAAGGTCTGAAATCATACGCGTGACATGATTTCAGATCAAAATTACACGACACAAAGTTCAATTCCACTTTATACAGCCACTTTAAAATCAAACAGTTTTTTGTCAACATTAACATTAATATCCACCTCAGGAAACCCGGTTTTGAATTTTGATGGATAACAAAAGGATGTGACATAAAACAAAAAATAGTGCGGTTTGTGAATAAATTGCATTGTTGAGAACCAACCAGATTGCAAGAATTACCAGAGATTTCAAATAGGTCTAATAAATTGGGAAACTTTGCAGATGTCGTCTAGCGGTAGAAAAAGGAGGATTTGAACTGAAAACAACACTTATCAATCTCGTCACGTTTTCGGGACACACAGGAAACGAGTAACGGGATTTAGCATGTCTACACACCGTATTTCTTAAACCAGCGCTCCGTTACCAGACTGCCATTACACACAATAGTGACTGAAGGTAGCTTCAGCTCCTCTTTACAGTATCGGGTCAGCTCGCCAACAAACTCGCCACGCTTGTAAATGAAAGGTTCGCCACCAGAGAAGTTTATTTTCTCCATTCCTGGAAATGAAAGAACAGAAGAGAAAATGCTAAATTGTAGTTGAGAAGTTAAATGCTGGTACCGCGCAAGATGACCAATAGGTCCTCCAAAATACCCTCATTCTCCCGAGGGTAACTTTTACGAATAACCAAAAGAAGAGCATGTTCGCAGGCTACTCTCTTTTAATAGGTTATTTCCAAATTACTTTAGCCTCTTTTTCAAAGCGAATCTAAGTGCTTATCCTTTCATATGCGCATCAATTTTCATTCACACGCAAATTAAACTCATTTTCATGTGAATGAAAATTGATGTACATTTGAAAGATGAGCACCTAGACTCGCTTTGACGCCAAAAATCGATACGTAGACTTTTGGTTACGTGAATCTACAAGACACCATATCTCGATGCTTACTCAAGCGCCGCTATTTTGGTTGCTTTGTCAGTCCACACGAGACACCGCTATAAGCTATGCTGTGATTGGAGAAGACACGAACTGAGAAATTAGCGCGTATACCTTCCAGAAAATGGAAGCCTGAGTCGGATTGGCTACCTGAAGGGAAAGGAATGTGGTTCGGTTTTTAGCAGCCGTTTGTGGGGAGGAGCGTTGCGTGACGACACTAAAAACGGCTGCCTAGGAGACTAGCGCCTTGGCGATCGTCAGCCATTGGTACCATTTTCGATATCCAGAAGTGACTTACCACATATGGTTGTGACTCGGAAAATCTTCAAAACCTTTTTGATTGTAAAAACATAGCCAGACAGCTTGCCTGTGCAAGTTAGGGTTTCCAAGATATGAGGGTTGGGTACTTTCCATAGCAACAATTTTGTAGCTAAGTTAGTTCCCCCTTACAGTTGGACCAATGACCACAAAACCAATTTGATTCCATTTTAAAGCTTCGGTGAGTTGACACACGTCTAGAATAATGGGCGACCCTCAAAAAGTAGGGTACATATTTCCTCTTTTGCGAAATTTCGGTGAGCCAATTTAAGGAACAATTTTATTCTTTCTAAAGCTTGACTTTCAGATAGCAACAGTAGTTGTGAAAAACGATGAGTACAGTTGAAATGGATTTTCTTTCGAGATAGCGAGCGAATAGCTTCGATGTCATTAGTGCCTTCACGCTGCTTATCAGCTTCCAGTTGAATGCCATTGCGTCAATATATATGAAACGAATCATCCGTCGGCAGCGAACTTGGGCAAAGAAAGGGAGTTTGTCTGATAATTCGTCTGTGCAGTGTATAACATTACATATTTACATCAACGTATATTATCTTGCAATATCTATAACAGACATATACGCAAATTTCTAACTAATAACTAAAGTGCTACTACTAAGAAATACAGAAAAATAAAAATACAAAACATCGAAAGGAATAAACATCACATTAAAAAGATGTAGTCAGAGATGATGACTTTAAAATTTGCAGATGAATCTATTGTTACATAATCAGATGTCCAGGCTATTCCAATGATAGTTCTCGGCCAGAAGCGGTATTTGTAAGTGTCACAGGATGGCTGAAGTGGAACAAATTACAGTGGATGAGATGCTCTGGTTTTTAGCTTCATCTAGGGGTAAAACGAAACACAAAAACAGTCGGATCATCCGTCCGGACGAACTATCACGGACAATCGTGGATAATTTTAGGGCTCAAACATACTGATGCCCTTGCCATGAAATGGTAGCCTAAACAGATCAAGCTACAACAAAAAAACAAAAAAATACTGTGTTTATAGTGGAAGTGCACTTAGCTATCCAAGCTAGTTTACAGGCACTCCACTTAAATCCCAAGAAACAAATAATTCAAATAAACATAACATGATCGCATGATAAGAATCCCAACTGGCGGGAGGCAGACCAGACCTTACCCAGAACAACACCAGCTAGTGGCCAGAGCGGGATTTGAACCCGGGTCACCGCATTGAAATCCAGCGCCCTAAACCACTCGACCATCCTGCCTCCAACAAACTCCTGCCTCCAGTTAACAAACGCGTGATTAACAAACCTCGGCTTCATTCCAGCATAATCTACAAAACAGCGACTGTCCCAACTTATTTTCTTTCTTCATAAATTGTGTCTTAAACTTTGCTTCAACCCATAACTAGAATTTAGTTATTAAAGCCACTTTGGCGACGATCCAGATAAAGAACACTTGTTAATTACCCCACGATAAGAGTTAATATCTTTTCGACTGATAAGCGCTCCAAAGCAATTGAATTTTTTTTCGTTTTATTATGATCATCATCATCATCATCATCATCATTAATTTTATTATTCCCACCTACTTCTTTCAGTATTTTCAGAC
>OX419346.1:5408494-5410994 GCA_948470475.1 Galaxea fascicularis
TTTCTAGGAAATCAGTTTCAGCCCATAACTTATGAATGATTAACGAGTTCTATATTCATCCCACTAGAGCTTGGTTAGTAAGCTAGTAACCTTGCCCAAAACATGGCACACAGTCAAGCTGAATTAAATTTTTATTTGTTCGAAAGAAATTACACCAAGTCCAGGATGTTTGAAAGAATGGAGAATTTTGAAATTGACTGCTGTCGCTCTTGGACCAACATTCTTTTCAAGAACTCGTATTCAAGGCGTTTAAAGGCTAATTTCCAACCTTGATGCAAAGCGGTCGTTTGTTTTTATTTTGAAATCGCGCTTTGTTAAATGACCCCTCTGATTGGTCAATTATTCTCATCGGGCTTTTGATCTGGTTCATCGCGCCGAGTTGTCGTTCGTGCGGTTTGGGGCAAGTATTAAAAAGACTACAGATTTCTTCTTTTTTTTTCTTTTTTTTTTCGTTTCTCTTTACTGGAAAGCAAATCTGGAAAAGTTTAAATCGTCAAAATAGCTGTAGAACGACTTTAGAACGACTCAGTTGCAACAAAGACTTCAAAATAACACAAGCGCAGACTAAGCTAAGCTTCTTTTATTTAAATCCTTTACTACAAGTTGAATTTAGAGCGATTTTCGAACCATTTTCATACATTCTCTTAAATGGCTCAAAACGTAACGCAATATTGTCACGTATGTAAATCACAAACAACGTCTGGGTCGCCTGTGGAGAGACACGTTTAATTTACCATCGCAGCGGCAAGTCGGCTCCAACAAGCTCAGCGAATTCTAGAATGCTCCGAGGTTAAAAACACCGAGGTAAAAAGCAGCAAACATAAACAACGAGTCTCTGTAGGTTCTCCATGAATCTCACTTTATGATATAAACCACGTCGGCTGCGAAGTGACCGCTACTGTGCCACACCGACACTTCTGACTTTAAACGGGCCAAAATTTACAAACACATACAAATTGTTCCCAAAATAATAAAAAATAATAATAAAGAAGAATAAAGAGAGAAGATAAATACGGCCATCGATTTGTTCACGATGCCATAAAACAAGGGCTTCGACGAAGGTCTGAGTAATTTCGTGTTACACGAAATTCAAGAATCAACGGTCGCAGTGCGCGATGTATCAAGGTTGGAAATGGGTCTTAAAGAATCGTAAACGCAGTGGTTACGTGGATCGCCAGCAGGTCAGATATCGATTGATTATTTTTCTTCAAACTAAAGCTACTCATTTTTAGACGATGATTACCACTGTGAATGAAGTGAACAACGGTAAAACAAAGGATTTGAATGAATTTATTTTTCGTAGTGTTCCGCTCGTTCGTTTTACTGCCGAACTCGATGAGTAAATTGATCGTCGCGTAGAATGGCCGGTCATATCCGGGACTTTCGCAGGCGAAAGCCACATTTAATGTAACATTACTAAATGAGTATCACCGGAATCGAAATGACAAGAAACATCATATTCAAAATCTTACCTTAAATTTACACCACTTTTATATCGGAGAAGCACGTTCGAAGACTTTCACGGAAGGACTACCAGTGTAAATGTTGTCGTCTATCGTAGGCCAGCAAAATCATCAGTCTCTCACACCAAGGAATATCATAAAATGTGTGGGTTTTTTTTTCTTCTTCTTCCTTTGAATTTAGGCTGAACCCCTGAGGGGAGGTCTGCGCGAAGAAAATTTCGAGAAAACGTCTTGTAAATCGTAAACAACATTTAACAGATCGAGCGGTCATATTTTATTTTTCATAAGGGGTATATCATGTAAGGCTTCATGTATTGTCTCCAACCTCATGTAAGCTTCATACAGTAATGCCACGGTCAATAACGGCAAAACACTGACCCCCACCCCGACAGGATTTTTTTGGTTGACTGTGTGACACGGGTCACCAAAACAAAACAATAGAGAAATTAAAACGAATGTAACCCACCAACCTGCCCGCATGTACAACACCTGCGGACGTGGGTTCTACCCCTGGATCCGCCTTATCAGCCACCTCCGGACACACAAATAGACTCAGCAAGCTCCCCCATGTCATGGTCATCTAGTAAAATTTTCCCCCGAAACCGGCAGCCATTAGCAAAATCATCTCGCAGCGAAATTAACAAGTAGAAACTCCAACACCGAAACTGAAATAAAGACGAAATTGAGTGTTTGAGAACAACAAAAGACCAGATCTGTGCTGGTTCAAAGAATTTCCTTGCAGCTCTGAGAAAAGTCACAGCAGCATTCTCTTCAGGAAATCCTTCGAAGGATCGATGTTCTTTTGAAACTAAAAGTCAACACAGTAAAAGTGGTCTTTAATTTACCTGCATTCGATGCAATGTACCAATCACCAGCTTCAAATAAGTGTTAATAAGTGTCACGTGTAATAAAAACGAGAAGGATCGCTCAGTACTCTCCTTGTTTTTGTTATTCTGCTCGGTCGCGGTTCCATTTTTTGTCCCACGCATCAGATAACTTCAAGAGGCTTAGGATATTTCTCTCATGACCGTGATCTT